>CAUYON010021720.1:0-46371 GCA_963573935.1 Arctocebus calabarensis | reverse complement strand
CCAGGCAGGAAAAAACGTGGTCCCTACTGGAATGAATATTTTAAAGGCCTTAGATTCTGAAAACTGTGAGTATAAATGAAAGAGACCCAAGAGAGGGAAAAACTTAAGAGCCTAAGAATAAAAAATGGGTGGGGGTAAACCCTTCTGTAGCTAACCCAAAGGGCACCAGGGGAAAGGAGCTACTTCCCTGGAGCTGATGCTGTGGCGGGTGCAGAGCCTGGAGCTGGTGTGCGCAGCACGCTGGCAGGCTGCAGTGTTTTAAGGATAGTGGCATGTAATCTGGGAAATATCGATGCATTTGCTAACAATGAGTTTGATTTTGTTCTGGTATGTTCTAAATATGTGACTCAAAGGTTAACTTCAAAATGAGTATCTTAGACATTAGAGAAAACATTATAAATTAGAATCTTTGGTGCCTGTTGTATAATTTTAGAAAATAATATAAAATACTTAGCATAGCAGAGAATTGATGGCATGAATGTGGTCAATGTTTGATGTTTGCTTCCTAGAAACTTCTAAATAAAACCTTAAGTCTGTGTTCAGATGTTACATTGGCCTTAGTTGTACCAGAAGGGCATTGTAGTGTGTCTCTTGGGAACATTGGGTCACTGCAGCTGTGCCTGGCACTTCACTGAGATTAGAAACCCGACTGTGTTTACCCAGGGATGAGCAGACCTTTGTGGGGGTAGGGACACTAAGGACATGAGCACACAGAAATGAGCCTAAAACCATGGTTCTTGGTATGCTGGAAGTTTTAGAAAAACTCCTTTGGAAAATCCGTGGATCTTTGCCCCGAGGAGACCATGCACACCCACATCCTCATGCAGTTTCTGTGGGTGTCAGGGAGCCTGTTCTGAAGACCTCTTCATTTCACTTCAGCCCCTGTTCTGTGTTCTTGAACCAGTGAGTGATTCTCTTATCACCTCGGAGTGGAGTGTCAGATCTTCAAGCCGCTTGCTGCCTTTCCACATGTAGAACAGAAGCTCCAAGTCGAGAACTTGGTAATGACGTGGACCCAAAATCTCTGCAAAGGGCTGCCCTGGACGCCTACGTGGAGGAAACGCAGGGCAAGGCGTTCAAGTGCTGCCTCCTGCCAGTGTGGGAGGTTTTATTTCCTAAGTTGAATATTGATGTCTTGTTTTGGAAATGAGAATATTTCTTTTAAAATTCCTAATTATCATGAAGGTTTTCTCCATAACTGTGACTTTTTCTCATGTCTTAGGATTTCAGAATCGTGGTGTGAAATTTCCAATCACAGTAACTGGAAATTTGGGATTCTTTTGTGACTCTTGAATTCGCAGCACATTTTCAGGAAAATTGTCATGATTTTGGAATGTACGATTATTTCTGAATTTTATTGCTCTTATAAGTTTAGGGAAAATTATCTTCAGTTCTTATTTTGACACAAAATAAATGCCCTTATTTATCTATTAGAAATGTGTTTGAACCAACAAGCCCGTCTGAGCGGCCTGGTCTCTCTTTTGGAATCTCATCGTCCCCCACCTGTTCCATCGTTCCCTGGGACTTTGCTGGAGGACACAGGTTGGCTGGGAAGGACGTCCTGGGGATCAAGCAGTCCCAGGAAACTCGAACACGGACTGAGCGGAGAGGCGGAAGAGTGTCACGGAGAACGACGTGGTGTGTTCCGGACACATCGTAGATGGCATTGCTCTTGGTATATGAGACTGTCTGATGCATTGGACCTACACACAGATAAAATAACTTCATAAAACATATTTTTAAGCAAAATACAGCTCCTGCCTCTGAAACATTTCATCCCCACTACAGCGTACTGTCGGTGGCCCACACTGGTGGTGGGAGTGCTTCCATGAGCACAAAGGGTTCTAAAATTGATCAGAATTATCAATTTTAGAACCCTTTGGAACATCTATTCTTTTCCCTCCCAAGTAGTTTTATTACATTTCCTTTCCGGCCCTCCAACATGTTCAAAGTTAGCCCTTCGTCTTAGGTCAGGATGAAGTGTCACCACCCTTCCGTCTTCCCTCCTGCTGGAGGATGGAGGGTTCCAGTTGCCTTACTCCTAAAAGCCCACTCGTTCCCCTTCATTTCCAGCTGTCATCCTGCCTGTTCCTAGGGGAAACAGGATACAGAGTACTTAGGGGCCTCAGGTCTGCCTATACAAGTTCACGGCATTGTATTTTAAATGTCGCTTTCTAGTTGTGCTGTTGGCAGTAGTTTGCATTGGGCATCCGCTCTGCTGAGCACCCTTCCCCTTAGCCGTCATATTCTCTTGAGGTCAGGAATGGACCTCACTCTGCTCTAGCCATGGGAGGATCCAGTGCTGACTTCCAGTAAGCTTGCTGGGTCCTGGTATTGTGAGTTAATGAGATAATTAAAGAGATCCATGTTTCTCCCAGGCACTGGCAAAAACAAATCATGTGCAGAGAAAGTGGTCATGTCTAGGAGATTCTGAAAGCAAGATTCGCCAAGAAGTAGGCCAAACTTTTGGGCCCACATTGACCAGGCATGTGTTACTTTATAAAAAGAAACTACCGTAGCCCTTAAAGATACTATACTGATGTATTAAAAACAGGATGTCACTCTCTAAATTGCTTTATGTGTAGTTTTCAGAAACACTGCAAATGGGTTTTGTGTAAAAAAGAATATATTGTATATAATCATTTTCTGACTCTGGCTCTAATAAAAGTGGTCTAATTATTTAAAACCCTATAGTTTGAAGTTATTGCTTAAGAAAATCTTTAAAGCACACTATTTTTATTTTACAGACGCTGCTTATACGTATTCGTGTTCCACGTATAGAAACGTTGTAAACAGGGTCCTTGTGTTTTCTGCAGTAGGAGCTGCTGATCTTCGGGGCCTGATTTCCACTTGCCTGCGGTTGGGGTGGCTGGAAATGCATGTTGAGCTTCTCTGTGCACGTTGCAAACTGTTCAAATAAAGCAGCTTTGTACTTGGAAGGATCTTTTAGTAAATCATTTTTTTTTTTTTTTAAACCACGTGGGTTAAAAAAATTAACAAAAGGATCTACAGGCTTGGTGCCTGTAGCTCATGCGGCTAAGGTGCCAGCCACATACACCAGAGTTGGCGGGTTCGAACCCAGCCCGGGCCTGGCAAACAACGCCAACTATAACCAAAAAGCCGGGTGTTGTGGCGGGCACCTGTAGTCCCAGCTACTTGGGAGGCTGAGGCATGAGAATCGCTTAAGCCCAGGAGTTGGAGGTTGCTGTGAGCTGTGACACTCTGCACTCTACCGAGGGCAACAGCTTGAGGCTCTGTCTCAAACAAAAATCTATAAATGTGATGATCCAAGTCATTGGTTTGCAGCTTTTCTACCCAAGGTGATCAGTAGTAGGAACCTGTAGGGTTGGGGGGTTGTGGAGGGGAAAGGCCCCACGGGAATCAGAGGTGTGGGGCAGCCAGTGGGAGCTATGGCCCTCAGACCTGACACCACAGCCAGGAACCTGTCCCCAAAGTTCCGGAATGACGAGGACGGTTCCAGCCTGCAACAAAACCGCAAAAAAAAGGACTGAGTGGGGACTTCACAGTCTTTTTCAATTTAAAAGAAATTGTCCTTTAAATGTTTACATCCTTTTTATTGTGTGTCCTTATTTGGTAAAATAAATTTGTAGACTTTAGATCTCCAAGGAGATTAAATTTTTTTTTTTAATTGTGAAGTTTGAAGCCTGGAAGCTGCTCTTTCTTGCAACTGCACAATAACTGTTACTGTATTAGGGTCTCAGTGCTGCCCGAGGACCTGTTTAACTTATCTCATAATCCGTAACTCCCAGGACGCTAAAAAGGGTGTCCAAGAACAAGTTGGGAAACTTCAGGTAACTCAGTCCTGCTGTGTGGTGCAAGTCAGTATTTTAAAAACCTAATGTGGTAGCAGTTAAAAGGACAACTAATTTCATGCTGTTGCACACTTGACCAAGAACTCTTTCTGGAAATTTTTGAATAGATTGCTTTTAAGTTTTCTGTGAAAATAAGCTGAAACCTCAGATGATACAAAGATCTCCTACAACATAGTCTTTCAGGAATCATTTATATTATCTTACAGATAATTTCTCTTTTTCTTTTTTTTCTTTTGAGGCAGTCTCACTATGTCACCCTCGGTAGAGTGCTGTGGCATCACAGCTCACAGCAACCTCAAACTCTTGGGCTCAAGCGACTCTCTTGCCTCAACCTCCCAAGTAGCTGGGACTATAGGCACCTGCTCCAACACCCAGCTATTTTTTGTTGCAGTTGTCATTGCTGGTTAGCTGGCCCCAGCTGGGTTCGAATCCGCCAACTTAGGTGTATGAGGCTGGCGCCATAACCACTGTGCTACAGGTGCTGAGCCAGGAGGCTGGTCTTTTCTCTGATTCCACAGCTTCCAAGTTAAGCTACTGACCTCATTTGCATCTAATAACTGAAGTCCATTTCATCTCTTACATTTTTCAAATTGTGGCCATCCTAGATTCATCTGGGTCATTTCTTCCTTTCTACCGTCCAGTGCCATTATTTTTATAACTTGCTAAACTTTCCACTGTTACCTGTAGACTTTTCTCAGTACTTGAATGAATTAGTCCGTAATGCCTCTTTGTAGAATCACCTTTAAGACACAATTTAACTGTCATTTATTCAGAGAAGTTTTCCCTTGATCTTTGCAGCTACAAAAGATCTCTTCTTCCAATGACTAACTTTAACATTTCAATTATATTATTCACATGCTAATACATTGCATGCTTTTCTGTACTACAGTTGTTTCTAATCTTATTTCTCCTACTACCCTGTGAAGTCCCTTAGCAGAAAGATTGTGCTTTATTCATTACGGGGTTTGTAAGTAATAGAGCTCAATTTGTTCAAAGAAAACAAATCTGGGGAGGTGCCTGTGGCTCATCGAGTAGGGCACTGGCCCCGAATGCCAAAGGTGGCGGGTTCAAACCCGGCCTTGGCCGAACTGCAAAGACAGAAAAATAGCCGGGCGCTGTGGTAGGCGCCTGTAGTCCCAGCTACTCGGGAGGCTGAGGCAAGAGAATCGCCTAAGCACAGGAGTTGGAGGTTGCTGTGAACTGTGTGATGCCACGGCACTCTACTGAGGGTGATAAAGGGAGACTGTGTCTCTACAAAAAAAAAAAGGCAGAACAAATCTATAGTTGGAGATAAAATGGAAAACCTGATCTAGATACTTTATAAAACAGTTTTAAAGTCTTTTTTTTTGAGAGAGAGTCTTACTTTGTCACCCTCAGTAGAGTGCTGTGGCGTCGTAATTCACAGCAACTGCCAACTCTTGGGCTCAAGTGATTCTCTTGCCTCAGCCTCCTGAGTAGCTGGGACTACAGTCGCCCGCCACAACGCCCAGCTATTTTTAGAGGTGGGGTCTTGCTCTTGCTCTTGCTGTAGCTGGTCTTGAACCTGTAAGCTCTGGCAATCCTCGCATTGGCTTTCCAGAGTGCTGGGATTACAAGTTTGAGCCACCATGCCCGCCCTATCTTGCAGATAATTTTTCAACCTGCAAAATAGTCGCCAACTTATAAAGAATTGTAACCAATAACCAAAATTGATGCATTGGTTATAACTTAAGTTACTCGTATTATTTTTGCATTGAGAGTATCAAGTTTAAGAAACTGACTTTATTTGTCATAGTCTTACATGACGAGACTTTGATTAATATGTTCAAAGAAATGGACAAAAAGACCCTGAAGAAGAAGCCAAGGGGTGAATCTATGATGTATTTGAGCCGTGTGGTGATGACCTTCATCTTCCCAGGGGCAGAGATTTTCCAGAAAAATTTAAGCTAAATACCAATTTTTACATCTCGTCCACTTTCAGTCCCAGGCACTGTGCTGAGTACTTTATACATAAATCAAGGAGTGTATTTTCAAGAAAGAAACTGAGATTTCTTCCATGGCCTTTTCAAGGTGAAGGTTGATAGCCCTCTGAAACAGGTGCTTACTGGCAGGTATTTCTGGAGTCTATTTCTGGTCTGGTTTGCAATCCTCTATAGCATCTCCCCCTCTCTCCTGGGACACTGCAGCCTTTCCACGGAATCGCTCATTAGGCATGGCTTGCCATATTCTACAAGAAGTGTTTTCCCTAGAGACTTTTTCTTAGGAGACCCAACACTGAATTATGAAACCCTGGGCTGTGATTAGTGAGGCAGACACCTGCTTTCCACATTCCCTGGGACTTGAAAGCAAGAATGAAATTATTAAGCGTTATGAAATTGCTTTGAGGGGTAGTTTGGACTTCACTGGCAGGACAGCCCTACGCCTTCTCTCCTGGGTGGCAGACGCCCAGCAAGGGCTTTAAAATCTCAGAATACCAGAAGGCATTACTTTGCTGTTGAAATTCTGAATTAAACATTTTGAACATTACCAATTTTGCAGTGGAGAAAAGATGATAAATCAATACACACTGAAGCAAGTTCACTTAAAAGATGACATGTCTGAGAATTATGTAGATTTGCAGTTTTGTATTTCTAAGAGAAAGCACAAGTTCCAGACTGGGTTCTTGTTTTTTGTTTTTGCAGTTTTTGGCTGGGGCTGGGTTTGAACCCATCACCTCCGATATATGGGGCAAACACCCTACTCTTTGAGCCACAGGCACCCCCCTCAGACTGCTTTCTTGATGACACAGTTGGAAGTGGAGAGTTTAGTCTTTTCTCTTTCCAGTGGCTCGGTCTTGCTCCCAAGCAAACTCCATTTTTAGTCAAATAATAGCTCAGAAGTTTTTCCCCCTCAGGAATTGGGATTTTCTTTTCTTTCTTTCTTTTTTTTTTTTTTTGAGACAGAGCCTCAAACTGTCACCCTGGATAGAGTACTGTGGCATCACAGCTCACAGCAACCTCCAATTCCTGGGCTCAAGCAAATCTCCTGCCTCTGCCTCCCAAGCAGCTGCGACTACAGGCGCCCGCCACAACACCTGGCCATTTTTTGGTTGCAGCCATTATTGTTGTTTGGCGGGCCAGGGCTGGATTCGAACCCGCCAGCTCAGATGTATGTGGCTGGCACCTTAGCCCGTTGAGGCACAGGCGCCAAGCCAGAAATTGGGATTTTCTTTAGCTCTCAAGTGGCTCTCAGTGGCCTTTTTTCATCCCATTTTGATCTGAGAAGACCACCTCACAGAACGGGTTAGCGTGCAGTTTAAAAGTTCCATTTGTGGAATCTTCTAGAAAACATTAAAATATTGAGGACATTTTCTTTTGGTTTTTCCCCTTTCAGAAACGAGGCGTCACCCTCCAGTCCCAGGCTCCGTGTGAGCTCTGAAGGGCTCGGGACACACCTCGTGCCTCCCTGGTTCTCAGGTCTGAGTCGGCAGTGCTCTGGCTAAGCTGTGTGACAGAATTTTTGAACAGTAGGGTTGTTTGATAATTTTAGGAAGTTTAAGGCAGGTGTTGGAACATTGTTTTTCACATCCACCAGCAAAAGCAATTCCTGTGTTGTTGTTGTTGCATTTTATGAGTATCCCCCCACTCCAGGAGATCATAGTAGCAAATTGTAGTTTCTTCTCTTTTGCTAGGTTTTTTTTTTTTTAAGTTTACCTATTTGAAGTGAGATTAAATAGAATTAATTAACTATCTGGCCTTTCCTCAGCCATCAACAGCTGACCTACAACTCCCATTACATGGTCTGCATTATATATGATACATCCTAAATTTTAGCAAAAATGATAATTTGGTCAGAGTGGCACAAAAGACGCATAAAAGCCCTCTCTCTTATTTTTACACGCCCAGGCTTCCTGTCCCTCAGGCCTTTCCGGAAGTCGATGAGCACCTCATAGGCTTGAGGAGATGTAGAGCAGGAATAGGGCCTAAGTGGTGGAGGGAGGTGGCCCAGGGCTGGGAGGAAATCCTTCACATGCAGCCCAGGCTGAAAGGGGCTGCGCTGCTGGTCTCTGAGGGTTTCCGTGAGAGCTGAGCGCGGCAGGTGGCCTCTTGTCTCTTCATCTCCGTCTTTCCCAATCTTCCTCTTGTCTCGTAGAAACTTGAATGCTTAGGTCTCTTTTCAGTGGTGCAAAAGAAATGTTCAGGCCTGTACTCGTAGCCCTCTGGGAGACCAAGGTGGGAGGGTCGCTTGAGCTCAGGAGTTTGAGACTGGCCTGAGCAAGAGTGGGACCCTGTCTCTGCAAAGAAAAAGAAAAAGTGGCCAGGTGTGGTGGTGGCCGCCTGTAATCCCAGTTACTCAGGAGGCTGAGGCAGGAGGATCGCTTTAGCCTGAGAGTTTGAGGTTGCTGTGAGCTATGATGATGCCACTGTACTCTACTCGGGGTGACAGAACAAGACTGTTTCAAAAAACAAAACGAAAGAAAACAAAACCAGTCAGCACAGTATTACTGGGACCTCAGGGGCGTCAGACCCGAGTGGGGAGAATTGCATGTATCCTTGCTGGCTGCTGAGTGGGTGAGACTGTTGCAGCAGGTGGAAGCTGCACTTTCCATTCTTACCCACTATTTCTCCCGCCCTTTTCAAATTGAGAGTCAGCACTAAATCGTTTTCTGAAAAAGCCATTAGGCAGGGAGCTTGAGACACGCGGTATGGCTGGGCGTAGTCTGGAAGTTACTGTCTGCCCCTGTGCTGGTGGCTCTTACCGGGTTCCAGGCTTTGTTTTGGGCCCTCAGGAAACAAGACACAAAGCTCACCTGGTGGACAGGGGGCAGGCAGGATAGAATGTGGTAGAATAAATGGGAAGAGCAGGGCCGGTCTGCTCGGGATGCCGGGGTGGGTGGGGGGAGCCCAGGTGTGACGTTTGTATGATTCACAGCCAACCAGATTTCGTCTTAAGGAAGGAAAAACCCACTGAAGTTAGTCTAGCCAGTCGCCGCCTTTCCAGCCGGGCCGAGCCCCTCCAGAGGCCCTCGCTGTGTCTGCTACACCAGGCTGCACGGTCCTCCCTGTTAGTGACACTCTCGTTCCTCCTGCCTGGAGTTCTTCCCCAAGGCCCAGCCCAGATGGCATCGGTGGGACATTATTTATGCAGATGGGCATGGTGGTAACAAAGTTATGGCAGTGTGAGAGACAGAGGAGCGGGCTTCTAGATTGGGCCTTGAAGGGGAGCCACGGTTCCTGAGGGGTCAGGGGGGCAGTCCAGGCTGAGGTGACACCCCGAGCGCTGAGCAGCGCCAGGCTTGGGGGGCTAAACCTGAGAGCGATGGCTGAGGACCCCACATTTCCGAGTTCTCCCAGGTGGAAGTGTCCACTGAGGAGGGCCAGGGTACGTTGGCTTTTGTGAGTTCTCTGCCTCAAGTCTCTGGCACGTGAGGAGCGGAAGAGAAGCTGCTTGGTAAAAATTTCTTTCTTCCTTCTCTTGGTCCCCGTTTTTCCAAAGGGCAGGTCATTTTGCTTTTTTCCCTTAGGAAAATGATGGGATTTGTAAACATTTCAAATAGTACAGAAAGATAAGAACAAAGTGCCCTGTGTCACCGCTGTCAATATTCCTACCATTGTCATTCTGGACTCCCATGTCCCCAGCCGTGCACAAGGAGCGTCAGTCACCCCGCCTTCAGCACACTGTGTGCATGTAACCAACTCCCTCCTGCCGGAAGGTGAGCAGTTTACAGTTTTTGTTATTCAGGTTCCGTCCAGTTTTTCACTCATAAACTCAGTTTCAGTCACAATTTTTCAGTATAATTTCTGCACTTACTCAAATATTTCCGGGTACAAATTATGGAGATTGCAAAAATGGGGATGTCTGTAACTCAGGTGCATTACTGCAGGGGGTTACGACCGAGCTGTGTGCCCACAGGAGCGCTTCTCAGAGCTCTTTAACAGCAGCTTCTCCCCAGATCTGCATGATTCCATTGCAGGGTGAGCTGGGGGGACGGTGGTCTCCGCCCGCCGAGCTGTCTGGGTCTCTGAACTCTGCGTAGTGCACAGCTCCAGCAGCTGCCACTCGCCAAGCCCATCTGCAGCTTTCAGAGCACTTGACTCTGGGGCCACCACCAACTAAAAGCTCTTGGAGTATGAAATGCTCAGCCGCAAATCATAGCCAAACTAAAAACAGAACTAACTTTTTAGCTTCCTCCGGTGAAACTGCTTTGATTCCTACTTCTACAAGTCTAATTAGGCAGATCAAAGAGACAACACATTTTCCTGAGAAGTTGAAAATTACACAGCAAAATCCCATCTATTTCTCAGTGCAGGGTCGGAAGTCTTGATGAGGGTTAAGGGTGAGTATGATTTCACATTCGTCGTCTTGGAGGAAGCACCTTCTGGAGGGCGTTTCATTGCACCTGCCCTCTGAGGTCTCGGGTCTTCCGTTCATGCCATCCTCCCAGCCACACTGGGTCATGGCTCTCCATGTGGTTTCTGTCCTGAATCGCAGCACAGTAAACACAGTGACTAGAGGACTCAGGGTCCTGTTAGGTGGAAGGTTGGATTAGGTCCAAGCCATCAGTTCTATTCTCTCTTCTTGAAATGAGCTGTACTTAACAACTAGAGGCATGCCACCTCTTCCACGCCCCACCCAGCCCTGCTAGTGGAGTCCCCCCTCCTGTCTCGGCGCCTTTGCCCTGGCTATTCCCTCTGCTTAGAACGCGTCTCCCCAGGTGCTCGCCTGGCCCACTCCCTGTGCCGCCTTCTCTTTCTCCTGAAGCGTCCCCTTATCAGAGGAGCCTCTCTGAGCAGCTTGTCTTCACTAGCATCTCTGTCACTGTCTGTCCCCAGCAGTGATCACAGCCTGACGTGGATTTGTCCCTTACACTAACGTGTAAGCTCAGAGAGGATAGGGTCTCTGCTTTGTTCACGGATGTTTCTTTAAGGCCTAGAACAATACCTGACATATGTTAGAAGTTCAATAAGTACATTTGAATGAGTGAATGAATGACTCCTCCCCTGCCCCTGCCAAGTGAAGAGCCTTAGAGATTTTAAAGAACACAGATTTATAAGGAAAGGGCTTAGAAAAATCTCCCGCAACGAGCTTAGCAGAGCTGACCTCGGGGCCTGCGCTCTGGGCAGGGCTGTCCTGTCCAGCATCACTTGTCCTGCCTCCAGCTTCTCCTCCACCTCAGTGTTTGCTTGAAGCCAGAAGCTAAAATCCCCCCAGTAGAAAGTTGACTTGTGCATCATCTTAAAAATACTGTAGTCGAGGGCGGTGCCTGTGGCTCAAAGGAGTAGGGGGCCCCGCCCCGTATGCTGGAGGTTGCGGGTTCAAACCCAGCCCCAGCAAAAAAAAAAAAAACCTGCAAAACAATAAAAATAAAAAATAAATACTGTAGTTGATTAATCCATTCTATAGCTATTTCTGAGCAGCAGCCGTGGTGCAGGCCTATTTTAGAGGCCAGGGGTGTTAAAGAGCCAGGGAGCCTCACCGACTTACAGTTTTGCAGCATGAATTCAGCTGGACACGGTTGTCCCTCCTCCCCCAGCTAAGAGCAGAGCTCTGAAGGAGGGGACACTCTGTTCAGGGGCAGCAAGTCGTGGTATGTATGGAGCCTGACTCCTTATGTGGAGGCTGCAGTCTGCTCCTCTTTGGGCAGAGGAGGGCAGAGCTGGGAGCAGGACAACACGCCCACTTATGGGGTGCTTGGGGTCCCCCAGGGCTCAGGAAGGGGAGGAGGGCTCATTACTGTTCTTTGCTCCTAGACCGTATCCATAAGGAAAATTCTATGAGTAGCTATTTCTAGGTTAGACTTTTGTGAACTCAATTAAGACTCTAATAATCATTTAAAATATTTCTGTGGGAAGGTTCCAAGACAAGGCTCAGAAAGTCTATTTAAAACCAATTTTTGAAACACACCAAAATGTGTGTTCCCCCATCCCTACTATCCTCCCTTAAGATTCAAAAGAAACTTTAAAAAAAGAAAAACTTTCTTCCTGTAAGAATATGTAGGGACTAAAACTTAAGGGAACAGGATTTCTAAGTGGTTCTTCTCGCTTGAGCAAGCAATAAATATATTCTTCCAATACCCTAAAAGAGGTACTTGAACTTTTCTGCAGGGAATGTTTGATTGAAAATGAGAACATAATATGAATACAGACCCCAATCTATGGAGAAGGCTTTCCTGCTCGGAGGAGACAGAATTCTTACCCTAGCTGTGAAATTGCCAACGTAGTGTGCAGTCCGACTTACCATAGTCTAAAAGTGACAAGTACACGCAGCATTAGTAGCATCAGGGAAAACTACATGCTGGTAAGAACAGGCCCTCGCGTTCACACCAGCCCCTGGGTGCTCTCACTCAGCTGTGAGCTCATACAACTAAGCTTCATGGGCTGCTGGCACCTCCAGCTCAGTCCTTCCCAAACTCTGTGTGTGTATAAATCATCTGGGGATCTAGTTCAATTGCAGATTTCAATTCAGTATTTGGGGGTGGGGCTTGGGATTCTGCCTTTCTAACAAGCAGGAAGGCAAAGTCAATGCTACTGGCCAGAACAGGACAGGGTCTAGCAAGGCTCTGCTTGCCCAGAACTGTCACCCTGGGTGTCTTTGTTTGTTTCACACAGACTTTCTAACTGCCCCGTGTTTGCAGGGTACACAGTGCTGCTGTGCCCACTTTCACACATAAAAGAGGTTCAAAGCAGCACATTGCCAAAGGTTGTGCTAGAATCCAAGTTTCCTAACGCATCATGGGGTTTGTGCTGCACAAATCCTGATCCGGTTGCATCACATATATGCAAGTGGGGCGTGGGGGAAGGTGGAACTGAAACAACAGTTTGGGAAACCCAGTAGGAAAAATGCACAAATACTTCATTATTATCGTTAATAATTATTATTACGGTGTTTCTTGAGGTTTTAGGAGTGAGACCTAATGGGCCAAGGAGATGCAAAGTTTGAGGGTTCTTGCCATTTGTAACAGGAAGACACAGCAGACGGCAAGTATCCTCCTGCTGGTGACAAACTTAACCGTCTCTGGGAACATCTGATTTAACCGGAGTGTAGGCAGCCTTCCATCCTGCGAAGAAGCAGAATTTGAGAGCTCGGTGGAATTGATTGATGGAATGCCATTCTTGTCACAGGCACAAAAGACGTGCAAATCATATGAAAGGGGGCTACATTGCACTTGGAATCCGCCATCCGGAAAGCAAATGTCTTTATTCTACCGAGGTTTAAATTTGGTGAGATCTTGATGATGTCTGTTCTTTCTACGGCATGTGCTCAGTAGCTGAATATTGCAAGGGCGACAATTATGGGCAGGGGCTTCAGGACCCAGCTGTTGACAGGTGGCCGTGCTGCCTGGGTTGATGGATGGATGGCCAGCAAAGTGAACCTCGCATGGCCTTTTGCCACCACGGGTGCTTTTTCCAGGAAAAGCCTGCTTGATTATCACAGTCGGCTCACCTTCCTTCCTTTCCCACACTGTCTCTCTCAAGAGCACTTTGCCCCTGGGCACCACAGTGGCAGCATAGAAGGGTTTGATTGATTTGGTATTTTATTCAGTTCAAACCCATGATTGCCTTCATTCTGCAGTGCTTTAATAGTGTTTTGTTAGAACCATAATACATGTTCGTGGCAAAAAATTGGGAAATTGAAGGGAAGTATGAAGAAAAATAATCACTATGTTCTAATCGCTCACAGGTAACTATTACTTTGTTGGTGTCATTCATGAAAATATTTTAACAAATTGAGAGCATCACACTAAGATGTGTTTTTTTCCTATTATTAACTTATTTATTTTTTGAGACAGAGTCTCACTTAGTCACCTTGGGTAGAGTGCTGTGGTGTCACAGCTCACAGCAACCTCAAACTCCTGGGCTCAAGTGAGCCTCTTGCCTCAGACTCCCAAGGAGCTGAGACTATAGGCACCTGCCACAACACCCAGCTAGTTTTTCTATTTTTAGTAGAGATGAGGTCTCACTCTTGCTCAGGCTGGTCTCCAACTCCTGATCTTAAGCGATCTACCGAGCTCAAGCGATCTACATGTTTCTACCTCCCAGAGTGCTAGGATTATAGGCATGAACCACCACACCTGGCCTTTTTAATTTTTCTATTAAAGTTTTGCAATCTAGGGCAGTGCCTGTGGTTCAAAGGAGTAGGGCGCTGGCCCCCATAAACCAGAGGTGGTGGGTTCAAACTCAGCCCCAGCCAAAAACTGCAAAAAAAAAGTTTTGCAATCTACTCTTTCATGTAAGACTATTTGAGTGTTTTACTAAAATTTGAAATAGTATTTCAGATGCATTTTGTTGGCTAGTTGGTATTCTGTCAGATGGATGTATTATAGTTTATCCAGCCATCCCTAGTGTCGAATATTTGTTTCCTGTATTTAATATGTGTTATACTGCACAGCAGAATCCTTGTACTGAATCTTTGTAAACATCTCTGCTTATTCCTTTACCGTAAGTCCTGGGAAGTGGACTTATAACTCAGGAGATATGTTTAACATCTGTTGGATGAATTATTAACTTTTGTCACATGTCCAGATATTTCCCCTCATTTGTTCCTTATCTTTGTTTTTATAGTAGTTTTTGTTGTTGTTGCTGTTTTGTTTCTGAGCCAGAGTCTCACTCTGTGCCCTGGGTAGAGTGCTATGGCATCATCACAGCTCCCAGCGACCTCAAACTCTTGGGCTCAGACGATCCCCTTGCCTCAGCCTTGCGTGTAACTGGGACTGCAGGTGCCCACCACAATGCTCGGCTAGTTTTTCTATTTTTTAGTAGATACAAGGTCTTGCTTTTTTGCTCAGGCTGGGCTTGAAGTTCTGAGCTCAAGGAATCCACTTGGCTCAGCTGCCCAGAGTGCTAGCATTACAGGCATGAGCCACTGCCTGCGGCCTTGTTTATAGTGTTTTTTGACATTCAGGAAATTTTACTTTTATCCAGTCAAGATTTTTTTGGGGGGTGGGGGGAGGACAGAGCCTTAAGCTGTCACCCTGGATAGAGTGCAGTGGCATCACAGCTCACAGCAACCTCCAACTTCTGGGCTCAAGTGAGTCTCTGGCCTCTGCCTCCCAAGTATCTGGGACTACAGGCGCCTGCCACAATGCCCGGCTATTTTTTGGTTGCAGCCGTCATTGTTGTTTGGCGGACCCAGGCTGGATTCGAACCCGCCAGCTCAGGTGTATGTGGCTGGCGCCTTAGCTCATTGAGCCACAGGCCCCGAGCCTCCAGTCAAGATTTTAAAGCTTTTTTTATGCTTTCTTCTGCTCATTATGCCTAGATATGTCTTCCCAATCCTGTAATGACTTCCAAAGTTAGTTTTAATCATAGACTTAATTGTAAGACAGTGGAATTACTAACGGGCACCCAGTGCTTTGAAGAAACTACAACCACTAATTAAATCTGGTCTCGTCTCAGCCAGATGTTTACATCACAGTCACCTGGTGGAGGTTTTAAACGTTACCAATGCCTGGGTCACATCCCAAATCCACTGAGTCAGGAACTATTTTTAAAAACACCTTACACAGGTCCGCAGACTTACAAAGGAGCAAAAGCCACTCTCACACAAGGGGCATTTTTTTGCTTGATTTTGCATTAGATCTGATTAGCATGGTGGGTGTGTTTTGTCTTAGTCGTTACCATCTGCTAACAGTGAGGATCAGGGGATCCGAGGACTCTTCTCGCTTCCCTGAAGAAGAGGATCAAGACTTGTATGTGCTGGCGGAGCCTCCCTCAGCGATGCACTGTTCTCCACAAGCACCAGTCTCACAAGGCGAAATTTAGGATTTGATGCACACGTGATGCTTTCTGAGTTCCACGGCTGAGTCTCAGGCCTGCTGCGTTACACTACAGGAAGTAGCTTTTCTTTTTTAAAAAAAAAAATTTAAAACATACAATATATTTAATAGTACTTTAAATTTCTATAATTTTTTAAAACTCCGACATACAATGGGATCTCATTAGAAATGGAAAGTGGACCCCGGAGATTATTTGCAACTTGGGAAAAGAAAGTCAGACTAAAAATGGTCACATCTATCTGCACAAACTTGAACTATGTTCATTAGTTAACATTGAAAATATGTTCCTCTTTCTCTAGCCTGAAGTTACAGACTTTCTCATTAAAGATTTTATGAAGAAATTTGCCTGTGAGACGACCTTTGGTTTGCAGTGGTATTCTGTTTGTAAGGGGCAGCCAGTTGGCTTGCAGGAGGTGAGAGGGAGATGCAGGCAGGCCTGGGCCTGGCGCAGGGAACTCAGGAGGCTTGGAGTCTCAGGAATGAGGACCCTGATGATGACACCGATGGTAAGTGTCATCAGGACTGTGTCACAGGAGGAGGTGCAGTGACTTGAGTCTACCACCTACTCCTTGAAGGTCAGTCCCACCAGCCCTTACTCTGAATGACTTGAGGGGGGTGTTTGGGGGCTGGAGAGGAGGCAGAGGATCCCAAGAAGAGGCCCCTTTTCCTTTCTTGCTTTTTCCTGATCAGTTAAGGAAATACTACGTATGCCCCAAACAAAAACTGGATTATATAGAGATCCTGAATTTTAAAAAAAGTGCTCAATTTCGTGTTACAGTGAATAAATTTATTACTTTCAAGAAAAGGGAAAGAGAGTTGTGACCCTGAAGTAGTAACAACATTATTTTATTTTTATATCATTGTCAAGTATTTTAAGCATAAAATACACTAGATTTGTATGCTTCCTAGGTAATTTCAAGAAGAAGAAAAGGGCCATGTTGCCAGACACATCCAACTATTGTAAGGAGGAGCCTGAGTATGTGGCAGGGCACTAATGCTGATGGTGCCAACACAATCCATGTCAGAGCATGGGGAGCCAGGGAGGCACCAGAACTGTTTGCTAGGGAAGGTGCAGCTCAACCACCTTCCTGTTGGAGGCACTGGGCACTCACGTCACCTCCTGTAGATGAGCGTTGGATCATTTGGTCTTTCAGCTCTGACATTATGAAAAACTCATTGACTGATTATTGCAGGCCAGAAAAATTGAAGGAGGTTGAAAGGGATCCTGAGTTCTTTTCTGGCCAGGGTTCCTCCAGAAGCAGAGCAAAAGGAGCTTCTTGATAGTCATCCAGGAGGAGGAGTTTGTCTTTGGTTCCCTTGCACTCTCTGCGCTGGGCTGTGCAGTTCAGGACCACGGCCAGCTCCTGCCAACCAGGCAAGAACAGTAGTTTCTCCTCCTGATCTTTCATCACCTGCCCCACCCTGCCCCCTGCAGCATCTATCACGTCACACCTTCCCAAGGATCAGGAATTTCCAGCTAGAGTCCTCACCTAATCCCCTTCAAACCTAGGGAGTGTGTTAGGTCAAAGTGCTCTAGGTGGGGCATGATCTCAATTTAATGGGCTATAACCAGAATTCTAAAAATAAAAACATAGAATAAAATAAAACATATCAAAGCGCTCCACGCATAGGAAGGGTAAATATTATTGATTAAAAATGTGTTTAATTTTACATTTGTAGGTGCATGTTTGCACATACAATGAGTTGCAGTGGAAAATGCATTTCTTTGAGTTGTTGTTAGAAAAGCTTTACAAGTAATACTGAAACTGGGTTCTCAGTCCCTCATCTGCAGTTCCGTATTTCTGAACCTGAAAGTTTCTTCTAAAGTTCAGCACGAGGTCCTTTGGCATCAAAGCATTGCTGTAAAGTGATTTAAGGTTACTTATATTCTTTTGTTATTCTGTGATTACTTTTATACTTTACTATAGAATAGAGTGTACGTTGTACCCCCCATAGGTGTGTTACATCTGATTACTTTTATGAGGTTCAAAAAATGGTGATCCACAAGGCTTTTTGCATAAGAGATTGTGGATTCATATAAAGAATGTAACAGTTTTCATTCACTCAGCAAGAATTTATTGAGTGCTTACTGTGAGTTTGGTGTTGTGCTGGGTGTCAGATACAGAAGGAAGAGAAGTTGGTATGAGATGAGTACTCGGGAAACTCATATCATCCCACGGGCAGGATGGATTTGGGGCCACCAGAGCTGGTCTTCAGTTTCTTCAGTTTCACATTCTTTCTGTCCTTCAGCTTGCATAGCCATGAAGGTGCAGAGATTTCTCTGTGAATGACTTTCAAGTTGCCCATGCCATATTTCCAGCCCTTCTCCAAGACTTTACATCAGCACTTCAGCTCAACACATTTACAAGCTAGCTCTCACGGCTTTCTCCTGTAGACCAGTACCCTAGTGGTACCACTATCCTCCAGCCTGGACATGGTGTGAGCTTTGTCTTCCTTGATTTTTCTCTAACAAAAGTCCTCACCTCTGTTTCTTTCCCACGCCACCTGCTGGTACTGAAGTGCATTACCACTCTCATCCAAAAAGACGGTTCAGAAGTGTAGCCCGGAGAAGCCAGACTCTTAGATCATCATAACCTGGGCTCACTCTGTGCCTCTTTTTCATTATAGCCAAAGGACCTCAGCACACAGGATCAGTTCTTTTGTCTATAAAACGGGGTTGATGGTATTCCATAAGGTGTAGTTAATACAAATATATATGGGGCACACAAACCCCACAAATAATATTAAAATAATATTATAATATTAAAAGGTAAGCCACAGGTGGTATGCAGTTTTTGTAGGACATAGAACTAATGAAAGACTAGTATTCAGAATTTATTAAGGACCTTCTTCAACACAATAAGAAAAAAAAACCAATTTTTAAAAATGGGCAAGAGCTATGAATAGGCAATTCTGAAGAGGAAATCGAAAGATGAGTAAATACATAAAAAGATGTTTGATCTCATTACCAATATAGAAAGTACAAGCTAGAACAATGACACACTGTTTTGTGTCTATCTTGTGACACAAAATATAGGCAAGTATTTCACATAATAGCTCCTATATTGCAGGTGGATGTATAAACTGGTCCTATCTACTTTGAGAGCTATTAGCAATATCTAATAAAATTGAAAATGTGTACACACTTATACATATCTTGTTGCCAGAAATACCCTTGGAAGCATTGTTTTTAGTGGCAAAATCATTGGAAGTTGCAAAAAAAAAATCCATTAAAAGGAGACTGGATAAATTGTGGATGTTCATTTAATGGAATACTAAATGGTTGTTACATAAATTAAAGCTATATTTGTATGTATCGTGGATGAATGTGGAAAAAATGTTGAATGAAAAAAGCAAACTACAGAATATCTACCTACATATAAATATCTACCATTTATATAAAGTTTTAAAATGTAAAAAGCTGTTATTTCATGTACATATTTACATATACGTAGGTAATTATATATCTTGTAAAAAATGCATGGGCATGATTAACATTCAGCACAGTAGTTACCATTATAAGGGGAATGGAACAGAAAGAGAAGTATATAGAGAGAGCTTCAATTGTATGTTAAGTAATTTATTTCTCAAAAAGAAAATGGAGGATGGCACCTGTGCCTCAGTGAGTGGGGGCACCGGCGCCATATACCGAGGGTGGCAGGTTCAAACCCGGCCCCCGCCAAACTGCAACAAAGGGTGGCCATGCATTGTGGCAGGTGCCTGTGGTCCCAGCTACTTGGAGGCTGAGGCAGGAGAATCACCTGGGCCCAGGGGTTGGAGGTTGGTATGACCTGTGACACCACGGCACTCTACCGAGGGGGACAAAGTGAAACTCTGTCTCTAAAAAAAAAAAAGAAAATGGAACTATGGATGATAAATGCTAAATTTTGATAAAGCTAGGTGGGCATATACATGTTCCCTGTGTTACTATTACCATTTACTTGTATCATTGAAATAATTTAAGTTTAAAAAGCACTCAACTTGGTTTGGCACTTAGCAATGGGTGTATAATAAATGTTCCTTTTGCTCCATTCCGAGGGCTTCTAAGATTTCCCTTTAGCTGACTGTTGAGTTCCAGTTCCTCCACTGGGTATTCCAGCTCAGACAAGGTCTGAACTCCCTTGTGAGCCACTGTGACCTTGGCCTCCCTGGCTTCAGCCTCAAGTTCTAGCCTCCACTGTGATGCTCTCCTCAGTGAACCTGACGTCTCAGCCATGGGGTCCTGGGTCATGCTGAACACTTTCCTGCCCCTTTGTCTTGGGCTTGTGTGGTTTTGTTGGCTGGAATCTCCTATCCTTTTACTCTGACTATATAAAGACAATGGCCTTTTCTAAACCTGTTAGAATATCACCCCACCTGCCATCTATTCGTCCATCCTTTCATCTGTTGACATCTTCTGTATGCAAAGGACATATCGCCTACCCTGACTTGCTCAGCCACAGCTACTCACAATGTTCACAGGATCCCTCTGTTGCCTTATGCTTCTGGCATGGAATTTATCTTATGGTGTATTTTATCTTACTGGACTTGGCACTGAAATGCAGATAACATCCTCTGCCATCTGAATGCCTTGCACTTATAGGGGCTCATTAAATACCAGCTGAAGAAATAAATGAGTTTCAGATTTTATGTCCAAAACATTGAAATCAGTGTTAAGGCTGTGGCTTGCTGCTCATTATTTGAATCTAAATGCATAGTGTCTGCAGCTTGTTGATGGTAATAGGAGTACCACGCGCTCCTTCCTGTGTCTGTGACCTGGAGGAAGGAAGGGCAATAGGTCCCTCTTCAACCACGGAACCCTCACGTTGTCTGAGAATCTGGACTGCAGTGTAGCTGGTAGGATCCTGCCTCTCAAGGGACTTCATGTTTCCTTGGACTGGGAACATAGCGTCATAAAAAATTAGGAACGTGACAAAGCAGTGTGAAGTGTGGGCCGAAGAAGTGGAGCTGGCATCGGAATCTGAAATCGCCACGATGAAATAGCTTGTTTTATGCTTGACAGTGTAAGACTGGTTTTGAAAGATTCATTTTTTTGCATGAGGATGTGGATCAGAATTATCATTTTATGTCAGATTGGGCTTCTGCTTCTTCTTTTTTTGGCTTAAGTAACTATTTAACAACATCTCTATCATATGTAAGCTGATACCCAGGTGTGGACGCCAAGATGCCTTCTGATATCACAGTGTTACGAGGTGTAAGCCCGAAATATCTTTCTAACTTGACACTGAATAGAATATTCTTTGCACTTTTCCAAACAGGTGTCTGTGAATTCTTAAAGGTACTGACCTTACCCACATCCCTTCCTTTCTAGTGTAGTTCTGGAAAATAGTCTCCACTATGACAGTGGCAATATTTTATGTTTCCAGGAATTAGTTGCAGGTTGCTGGTTGCGATGGTTTTTCCTCATCCAGGTAGGCTGTTTGGAAATGTGCAAAGAATATTCTCCTGGACAGAAGTTCCCACTCTGCCTTCTGCCTCTGCGAGTACTTTTGGTGACAAGGAACTCACTATTTCTTATTGGTGATGATCTTTACCTCTGAGATTAGACGCTCACAGGTTGTCGGAAGATGAGGGCAGGTTGGGCTCTCCCAGGAGGCGGACACACAGGTCTACCTTGGAAGGTTTAGGACCTGCAGGCAGATCCCAATCTTTGGGGACAGTGAGTCTATCTTTTGAGTCCTGGCACTATTGGAGTCCTGACCTCAAAAATGCGCATCCTATTCCTTTAAAGCCCTTGTTAATGGCATCTGTTGTCAGCCTTCTGGGTGGCAAATAGCAGAACCCAATCCTGGCCATCATGTGTGGAGGAGGAACGGGAAGGTTGAGCATGGCACTGTAGGGGGAATTTGGGAGCTGCATTGAGATAGGACTGAAGGCTGAGTGACCAGGTGGGAGCCGCAGAAATCCTGGCAATGTCCCCTGAGCAGAACGAGCTGGTGTGAACTACTTGTGTAACCCTGGGACTTCCAGGCCTTCTGTGTCCTGGTCAGCGCCTCTGACTGCCGGAGGGGGAGTTACAGGTCCCCCACGCCCCAGTTGGGTCCTGGGCAAGGAGCAAAGGTGAAGGATGTGGGGCTTTCCACTTCCCAGCTGGGCTGTGGCCACTGCCTCCTACCAAGGCAGCCCTCCCCAAGGCAGGGGGCCCAGCGGATGATGAGTCGGCCACTGCACAGCCAAAAGCCAGCAGGGATTGGCAAATGCTGAAGAAGTCCTGACATCACCAGGTCGCATGACATGACACCATCTGATAAAAAGGAAAAAATAAACTGTTTTATCCTTTCCTGTTCTTGGTGTAGCTCTGGCATGCCTTTCGCTGGCTGGAGAGGTGAATGTGAGTTCATGATGGAACCAGCGCCAGCTTGGCTCCTGCTGAAAGGTGCAGAGGCTGCCTGTGACCTTCATGGTACCCAGAAGCGTGCCATGTCTGTGCTGAAGGGGGTGTGGCGTGATGGAGCCGGGGAGTCCCATGATGCCCAGCCCACCCCTCAGGAGCCTCGGCCGCGGCGCTCCCCTCCCTGCCCAGGCTCCTTGCCTGCGTCGCCCTCCTGTAGCGTCTTGGCTCCCCTTCGGCGTGGCTCCCTTTTCTGTCCAACTTCTCCTGTACTCCCCGCCCACACATCCCCTTTGGCTCTGGGCCTCCCAGGTATTTGGATCCACTAGGTTGACCCAACAGAGAGGTCTCCAGGTGGGGAGGGACGGTGACTTGGCTTCTAGAACAAGTCCGCCTCTCCTGCCTTGACTGCCTAAGGAATGTGAATGGGCACGCTTTTCACGAGCAGTGTTTTAGAAAGGCCATGGCTGTAAACACACCTGGGCTTAAAAGCGGAAAGTACATAGTGGCTTCCCCGGCAGCGTGGGTGACGGGACCGGCTGCTAGGCAATCCGTGGCCACAGCGGACTGGGCGGAAGACTTTGCAGGCTGGAGCAACAGGCCCTGCCAACCAGGACAGGTGCGCCTGAGGCTGGGCCCTGCCAGGCCGGGCAGTCGTGCCCTTGCCGGCCTGTGGTCAGTTCGCGGATGCCAAGGCAGGGCCCGGGGTGAGGAGCACTTGCTCTGCTGGTAGATTCCCAAGCAGAAGAGAATCGGTTCGCTTTGAGTATCAGCCCTGCGTGGTGGGGAAAAAACCTAATAGAGATGCAGCCTGTGTTTCCAGAGCTGCTTTTTCAGGGATCTGGGGTTGTTTTATTTTGTTTCTGTTTTTTAAATTTGGTTTGCTTATTCTGTTTGGATTGATGATATTCGGATTGCGTCGCCAGCCTGCGCCAACATTAGGAACATTCTCTCCTATGCCAGTCTCATCCTCCTTGTGCCAGCCAAGAGGGATACAATTTGCAGAGTGAGAAAAGTGCCACGTAACTGCCTCCTCTGCGGAGGGGCTGTGTCACTTCACTGGAGCACTTCCCTGTCTGTGGGAAGGCCCGGTGACACTGTTGGGACTAAACCATCTGGCACAGTGCCAACCACTTCCCTTGTGTCCTGGGACGGCATAGCCTTTCAAGAATCCTAGCTTTACTATTTATTTACTTATTTATTTATTTATTTATTTTTCAGACAGAATCTCACTCTGTTGCCCTTGTAGAGTGCTATGGCATCATAGCTCACAGCAACATAGCTCACAGCAACCTCAAAACTCCTGGGCTCAAGTGATTCTTTTGCCTCAGGCTCCTGAATAGCTGGGACTACAGGCGCCTCCCACAACTCCTGGCTATATGTAGAGATGGGATCTCACTCGTCCTCAGACTGGTCTCAAACTCCTTAGCTCAAGCCATGCACCCAGCTCGGCCTCCCAGAGTGCTAAGTGTGAGCCTGGGCCCCAGCTTTATCATTTATTATCTGTGTAATTCCAGGCAAGTTAACTTCTCTGAGTCTCAGTTTCCTCCTCTGAAAAATGGAATTCCTCCCTGGCTCACAGAGTCACAGAGGATAACGGGAGTGGCATATGGTCTAATTTAGCCCAAAGCTCAGGCTATAGGAGGAAGCTAGTACATGGCAGCGATTGTGCTGGTGTCCTTCCTTCCCTGAGCCCTTGTGCTGTCATCCAGCCCCTCCCTTGGGCTCTCCAGGGCGTCTGTGGCCCTCCTTGTGCTCAGCCCTTCTCTGTCTAGAGCTCGCTTCCCATCTCGGACTGAACGTCTCACCTCTCCAGCAGAGTCTGGGTTTCATGCAAAGCCCTCTTAAGCCCACAGCAGACTGGATGGTCTCCTGGGCACCCCTCCCATTGGCAGGCCCCAGACTTCAGCCATCCTGATTATGGGGCCAGTTACAGATCCCGGCCTCAACATGCCACCAAGTCCTCTTGCTGCACTTCTCTCCTAGAAGCATGTGTGACATGGAAAGTGGTGGGGGGACTCTCTGTCCTTACTCTCTAGGTGCTCTGGGGTCCCAGAGGGAGGCTTATGGTGGAACTACTGAGATTGGCACCCTTTGCTCCCAGGACTCGGCCTGCTGGTTTTTCAGGGTCAGGGAGCTATTAAACCTCAGATCTAGAGTGCTAAGCTCTCTTTACTAGATTCTGATCACTCATTGGTGCTTGCAGTATAAGCTCCTGTTACCAAAAAGATCTGTAGACAGAATCATACAGCACAGTAGAAGGAGTGTGGCCTTTACAGTTTCTCCTGCCCCGAGGGGCCTGCTAGCTTATGTCAATGGAGCATTGGGTGGCTGTCTTTCCCCAGAGTCCTTAAACATCATGACAACCCTTCCTATTCATGAGGCCATTTGTTCTGGTCTAAATGTAAAAGGCTCTGCCATGGATTTATGTCTTAAAAATCAAGGGAGTTCACTTTACATCCCAGTTGCTCAAGAAGAATTTCTAAAGCCATAGACATGTATACTAAGTAATATGTTAATCTTACATGTAGCTTAGAAATTGGTGATTATATTCTGTATCATTAATTAAGTGGTAAGACTGTATTGGTAAGCAATTGATTAGCAATCTCTACAAGAGAATTGGCTACAAGTACAGAAAACAGAGGTCGTGACAGCCTAGATAATGAGGATAATGTATCCTGTCACTTAACAGGAAGTTGGCCGGTTCATTCAGTTGCTCAAAGATGATATTAGAGACCCAGGTTCCTTCCATCTTTTTGCTCTGCCATCTTCAGAATGTCAGGCTGGCTCCCTTAGTGGTTGCAAGATGACTTTCACTATTCTTGGTGTGATTTTGAGCTATGACAAGGGTCCAGAAGGAGAGGAAATCTCCTCTTGTGTCTCTATAAGAAGGAGGAAGCCTTTTCCATAAGCCCCCGGGGTGCCTCCTCATAAGGGACTGCTGAGATTGACATAAGGAAATTAGAATTGACCCTGAACTTGAGGTGGAGGAAAAGCAGCAGGATCAGGTGTGGGTGGTTGATCAACAGTGGGGCCAAGCTCTTTACTGACACGGTTGTTGAGTGTTGGGTAGATTCCATAACATTTCAACACCGAAGTCCCATGCTGTGGGGTTACAGGGTTGAGTAGGAGGGAAAACGGTGAACTACACAGAAAGATCCTTCCAAATGTACAAGACTTCAAACCCTGAAGCAGAGTAGGGTGAGGGAGGGTACGACAGCAGAGAACAAGAGGAGAGAGGGGTTTAGGGTGAGTGTGTTCTGCGTGCCCACAGGCCAGGCCTAGTGGAAGGCGGCAGACATCCCTGGGACTCAATCTCAGCTTTCAAGAGATGGGCCATGAAACCATCCTGGAGCTGATTCAGAAGCAGGACTGATCCCTGCGGGACAGACTGGCCAAGTGACCTCCAAGGCTTCTGTTCTGTTTTGGATGTTTCTGGTGTTAAATCTTTTCAGAGGATGCTGGCGACAGCCGCGCCACAGCCTCTATTAGCAGCAGACTGAGCTGCTGTGCTTACTTTTTATTTGAAGTCTCCCCTTTCACTGAAGAGGCAGCAGATCTCGAAAAGAGATGCTATCAGAGTAGGACACGGGAGCCCTGGATCACATCCCCGCCTCTGCCGGGGATTCGCTTTGTAGCTGAGGTAAGTCACTTAACCTCACTGCATCTTTCTAGTGCGAGCAGCTTGACTTATTGTCACTGAAAGGTTTTTATTCTTTCTGACATTTTAAATTTGTTGGTCTAGGCTTGCCTTAACGTGAGCTGGGGAGGGTGTTGGGTGCTCATCCCACAGGTATGACTTTTTGATGGCTGTAATAATGAAATAAGAGCCGTTCTGATGAGGCGTGTATGGATAACAGCATGTCGTTCCTTCCTGAACACCTACTGTGTGCCGGGCACCTCTGCAGGCAGAGTTTTGGATTTAGACTTCCAAAATACTCTGCAGGTCAGCCAAGTTCAATCTCTATGTCTGCGTATAGGGTGATTTTCTTTCTCCAATAATTAGTTTAAGCAACCATTCATAAACTGACAAGTCAGTGCCTTAGCAAGAGTCTGGATCAGGGACATGAATTCTACTTGTTTTCTATAAAATATTTCTTTTTTAAAGAAAGGAAAGACTTGAGTCCTTGGATCACAAAGCTTGGATTAGGTTAGTGATTCTTAGCCTCCTAGTGAGCTGGTGAAAATGCAGGTTCCTGGGTCCCACTTGCAGACATTCTGACTCAATTAATAGTTTTTTTCTTGTTCTTTTTGAGACAGAGTCTCACTTTGCCACCCTCAGTGGAGTGCTGTGGCGTCACAGCTTATAGCAACCTCAAAGTCTTGGGCTCAAGTGATCCTCTTGCCTCAGCCTCCCAAGCAGCTGGGACTGCAGGTGCCCGCCACTCACCTGACTATTTTTAGAGAAGGGGCCTTGCTTTGGCTCAGGTTGGTCTCGAACGCCTCAAGCAATCCACCCACCTTGGCCTCCCATAGGGCGAGGATTAAGGCATGAGCCACGGCACCCAGCCACAATAATAGATTTTGGACAGGGGCTGGGATCCGCATCCTCGCAACTCTCGGTGAAGTGAGGCAGAGAATCTGCCAGTGCTGGTCTGGGAAACACCAGTCTCCCGGCCGTGCAGGTGCCTGGCCGTGGAGGCAATGTGGAGACCTGTGGCCAGTTAGCTGAACTGAGGCAGAGAAACCGCATACTCAGGAGAGGTGGGGGTTGACGTACAGGACACTCAGACTAAACGGGCCGTCCTCTGGGAGCGATGGCTTTGGGCTGGGGTATGCAGGAGGAAGGGAAAGAGATCCCTGCCGTTCCTTCATGCTGGCAGCGCGAGGGCAAGTGTGGGGGCCTGCCGGTGCCAGGCCGGGCTGGCCGACCAAGGCTGGGCAGAGGGAAGGGCCGCTGGGAAGCTGTCCTCTGGCAGGCGCTCCTTCCTGGGCGCCGTGACAGATGCCCTCCCGCCCTGGCAGCCCCTTCTTCCACCATTGCCCACTCCCCACTCTCCCACCCGGCCAGCATTGCTCAGGGCATTTTGCAGATCTGACTTAGGAAGTGAGAAGAAACAGCTCTCCCTGGATGCTTGGGCGTGGTGTGAGGATTCGTGCAGTTAGCAGGTACCTCACACACAGACCTTCCATGTCTGAGTGCGTGCACTTGGCACGCTCTGTGGTCTGGGTCCCCTGCAGGGCACCTGGCAGCAGAGCAGTCCTGCCATGAGCGCCGGTGAAGGAGAGGGTGAAGCTCCCGTCTGGCACGGGGAGCCCCAGAGGTGAGCCTGTGAGGGTGAGGGATAGGCCCCCTGTGATGCGGACAGACCTTCTCTGGGACGACAGGAAGGGGCCATAGGCCTGGGGGTCGGGAAAGGCTGAGAAGGAGAGTCTGGAAGGTGGAGGAAGGTGCAGGGGAACCAAGGAGGGCTGGATGACCAGCCCAGGTGGAGGGACGGGCTGGGAGGTGAGGGTGACAGGCCAGCAGCTGGAAAGCAGGCAGGGGCAGGCACATGCCCCGTAGACGGCGAGTGTCCCGGAGGCCGTCATTCAGCAGAACCTCCTTTCCTAGGAGTCAGCTGTTGCTCTCATGGAAGCTGACCCACTGTGAAGGCGTGGGGTAGCTAGAGTCGTCTCGTGTGAGTAACCTCTCCCTGGCCTCGAAGCCGGCAGCAGGCCCAGCCCCGACGTGAAAAAGAACGGAGAACCCTCTCTGAGTCTCGGGAAATAGCTCAGATGTTACTGGCAAGTGCTTCTTTTTAGAAGGGAGAAAATAGATCCCACACATTAATTCTGAAAGCTGGTGAAGTCTGGTAAGTGACTTCAAACAGACTGGGACTGAATAAGAAATCCGCCAGGCTGGTGGGTGAAGCTCTAAATTTACACCTTCCTCTCATCATTAAGATGGGATACGATGTTTCATTAGCGTTAGGTGCTATGTAAATATGAAGCACTTTCTGAATAAATATTTTCTTTTTTTTTTTTTTCCTTCCCTTCCAAAGTTAGGATAGCTCTATGGTAAATAGTGCAATTCTTAGACACAGGAGAACTTTATTTTAAAATGACTGTATAAATCATATCTGAATTCTAGAAAGTGCTAAATGATCTAGCCTTGAAGCAATATGGTAGCATCTGTTTGGGCCCAGGAAAGTCAGGCGTGGCTGAAATGGTTTGTGGCCAACTGCTGAGAACCGCTGGGAGCAGCGTACACAGATGGTACTCTGACCGGATGTCACTTCCCTCGGTTTGGTAAATATTGACGGCTAAAGTCATGGTTCAATTAGGTCAGTAAGCGCTGTTTGTGGATGGACAAAACCGTGGGACATTAGATCTACAAGACACCCAGGCAGTGCTGCTATAACTTAGCATAGAGCTGAGGCAGCTGAGGCTTTGCGGGGGGTGCACACCCAAGGCCACGCCGTGAGAGGGGCAGAGACAGGGCTGAAACTGGGGACCGAGGGACCCCCATCACAATCTCTTTCTCTCCAGTTCTAATTTTTTTCTTTCAGCGTTCCTTATTATAAAAATAATATCGTATTAATGCAGTAAAAAAAAAAAATCCGACAGATTTGTAATCTCCCTACCTTAAGAGCTTTACATATTTATTTATTTATGTCTGTATTTCCTTACGAAAATTTAAAAACATAGTTGTAATCGCTGTAGGCATAAATTCCATGTTCTTCTTCTTTTTCTTTTCTTTTTTTGAGACAGAGTCTCACTCTGTTGCTCCAGGGAGAGTGCTGTGGTGTCACAGCTCACAGCAAACTCAAACTCTCGGGCTTACAGTAATCCTCTTGCCTCAGCCTCCCAAGTAGCTGGGACTACAGGTGCTCTCTAGAACTCTAGTTTTTGGTTTGGGTTTTTTTTTTTTTTTTTTTTTTTTTGTAGTAGAGACGGGCTCTTGCTCTTGCTCAGGCTGGTCTCGAACTCCAGAGCTCAAGCAATCCACCTGCCTTGGCCTCCCAGAGTGCTAGGATTACAGGTGTGAGCCACCACATCTGGCCTGTGTTTCCCTTCTTAACTAAGATTTTCAAGATTGCTTCCTGTTGTGTGAGCCTGTTTTTGTGATTACCTTTATAACAGCTTACCAGAGTGCTCACTGGTACTAAGTATTCCTTTCTTCTTAGGCAAAATAGTTTGCTTTCATATTTTTTACTCTTACATAGAAAGCTGAAATATACATCCTTATGCCTTTGGCTTTTGCTTAGTGAACTAGTTCCTAATTCTCTTTTGCCACTGAAACATCTTCAGGTTCCCAAGGAGAGACCCAGCCCAGCTATGATAGGGTTTGCATTCTGGCCAGTGGGTTGATAGGGAAGGTTTTGAACCAGTCTGGGGAATAGCCCAACTGTGGGGGAGGTGGGGTGTTGTCAAAATAAATAAAAAGTTGATCCCAAATGAGAAAACTACAGCCTGTGTATCCTGCAGAAGACATTGGGATGAAGGAGAAGTGAAGATGTTTTAGTATAGGTGTCTCCCTGGTGACATCAGGCTATGCATCCCCAAAGTCTTCATGGGAGGCCGGTGTGAATCTCTGCTCAGGCAGCTTACCCAAAGGTGGGCAGGGAAATTACTCCCTTGCTCCTGCAGAGCCCTCACTGGGGGGTGGGCAGCAGTGCCCAGCTGTATGTGGGCGGACAGTGGCAGAGCGCAGCAGAACCCCGTGGGCTCATTGAGGCAGCTGGGCTTCCACTGGCCACTGAGACTCAGAGAGGGAGTGGCCTAGTTCTGCAGTGGTGGCCCCTGAGTGGCAGGGAGACTCAACAGGTGAGAAACCTTGGAGCAGGGGACCCTAACGCATGTCAGGCCCTACTCAGGCCTTTAGAAAAAGAATGAGGAGGTGGGACTCGACTCCCCTGGCCTTGCTGCTGGGCACGGGCTGCGCTCGCTCACGCTGTCTTTGTTGGAAAGCCATGTGCACGAGAGACGCATACATGAATATAAGTACGGAAGGCACCACCAGGGACTCCCGTTTTCTGGCTCAGTTCTGGAACTGTCAGTTGTCAGATCAGTTGTCAGAGTAGCAGTAAAACTCAACACCCTGCTCTGGAAAGTGTTAGACCCCTGCCCGGTGCCGGGGTCTTATCAAACCCAAGCCGTGTTCCAGTTAAGAGGAAATGAAGAAAGTTGGGGTCCCAAGGTCAGAAGCCTGCCTTTGGGGACCACTCTGGGAACAGAGGACTCTTTTTTGATCTTCTCCCAGGTTGAGGCTGAGCCCCTATTATTTCAGCGCAGAGTTTGGGATTCACAATGGACCCCTGTTGTGAGCAAGATCTTACAGAGAAGATCTGGGATTCAGAGACACGTCCTGCAAGCGGGAGGGGACCGACCTGCTTGTGTGCAGAGCAGAAATCATCTCCGATTTCCTACACCCAGATCCCCGATCCTGGCCAGACAGCAGTGTATTCTGGCAGGGGAAGGAGCTGTCTCTGTCTGCAAAGCCTACCCTGCCCCAGCCTGACCACTAGTTCCCACACCCAGGACCCTTGGCCATCTGTCCTTTTTGACATGGCAGTGAGGTAGCAGCACGAGTGACCCTGGGGGGAACAGTGGGGCTTTCATTCATTCCTAATGAATGGCTGCCAAGGGAGCCCCCTGCTCCTTAGAGCACATTAAAGCTCTCTCTCCATTGAGCTGACAGATATTATCCTTGTTTACATCTCCTTTGAGCATAAGTTTCCCTTTCAACGTGGTGGTCAGAGTGCAGAGTGGGGGAGATGTGGGGAGAGGAGAGAGAATCTGGGCTGATGAAGTTACTGCTGAGGATGTGTCCGAACCTGCTGGCGTGGGAATTTCCTGAGAAGGAACAGCCCCAGGGGAGGAAGCAAGGCAGATGCATTTAATTTTTTGATTAAAATGAATTAAACGTCCACGTTTTGATGTGTGATCAAATCATATTTGAAATACGCTGGGCATATATTTGTGATGAACCGCTGTGCAGATAATGGAAATCATTTCAATAAAATTCTCATCCATGCTAAGACCTTAATCAAGGGATAACCTATTTGACATTGGATCACAGATAACTATGTAATTCTGCCCCTACAGGAATAGATTTATTCCATTTGAGTGATTAATGCATGAGGAAGCTGAGGTCATGCTAAAGTTAAAGCCTGTCTTCTGGGTTTCTCTGCCAGCTTTCGGTTTTCTGTGGGAGCAAGCAACAGTTTTAAGAGCATGATTTTAATACTTAAAAAAAAATCCTGACTTCTCTCTAAACTGTAGAGAAGGCAGTTAGACCATAGCCTAAGGCAGTGGTCCCCAACCCTTTTGGCACCAGGGACCATTTTCCTGAAAGACAGTTTTCCATGGAGAAGGCAGGAGGGTTATGGTTTGGATATGAGTTTGCAAGCAATTGATTAATTATGGTCTCTGGGCAGTCAAATCTCTCTGCTAATGCCATCTGTATTTGCTGCCGCCCCCCAGTGCTAGCATCACAACCTCAGCTCCACCTCACATCATCAGGCATCAGAGTCTGAGCAACCTAGATCTCGTGCATGCGCAGTTTGCTGTAGGGTCCACCCTCCTGTGAGAATCAAATCCCACTGCTGATGTAAAAGGAGGCGGAGCTCTGGTGGTGATGCATGTGATGGAGAGTGGCTATAGAGACAGGAGGCGGAGCTTCAGCGGTGGTGTGTGTGATGGGGAGTGGCTGTAAATACAGAAGAAGCTTCACACCCTTACATGCCGCTCTCCTGCTCTTGTGTGGCCCAGTTCCTAACAGGTAACAGACGGATACCAGTCCACAGCCCAGGGGCTCAGGACCACAGGCCTAAGGGACTGCCTGTCCTGGTCACCTAGAACAGTATGTTGCTATTACCTAAAGTTAATGGTTTTATGTTTACTGAACACTTTGCAGGGAGGGCTTTGTCCCGAGTGACTAGACCACCGAGTTTTCTTCCTGATTACTGACTGCTGCTGTGTCCTGCGTGTTTTGTCCTGTTATCATTATGGTTTGTATTCTAGGACTCTTTTTCCTCACTAGTCAAATGGAGGTGTTAATATCTCTCTTCTCCTTTCCAAAGAGGTTGGTGACTCAGATTGAACACATAGTACAGGGAGGGGTTTATGTGAGCCCCAGAGAACAACCAGGCACAGGTTCTCCTGGGTGTTATTACACTGTCTCTGCGATTAGGTGCTTCTCTTTCCAAGTAGGTTATATGCTTCTTGTGGGCAGGGGTTGACTGCCTCCTCTTCAAAATTATTTACCATATGAGCCAGTGCTTAGCAGCCTGCACGTCCTCCCACCTGGACAGAGTGGGCCATGCAGGTGGCTTTGCTGAGCAGTGGGTGGGGCTTGTCCTGCCTGTCACCGTGACTGAACTGGGGGCCCGTGTTGGCTTTAAAGTTTTGATGATCACATTTTGCTATTCAGAGAATAAGAATAGATAGTTAAAATGTCTAAGATGAGCCCAATAATCAGGTCAGTGGATGGCAGAAGATATCTCTTTTGACGTGTTCTGGTCTCTTTTTCCCCTCTTCCTCACCCTCTTTCTAAAATGTGTCCTTTCTCACAAAGAGACACATCCTGGATTTGGCATATGCCATAGCTTGGACAAATTGTGTGAGAAGAGATCTCTTTTTGTCATTGCCTTAAAAGCAATGTGGGGACTAAATGACTGGGGAGCACAGGGTTTTCTAATAAGGCAAAGAACAGAAAATATATGTCACTTTTAAAAATGAAAAAAAAAGTGCAAGTGGAGAGAGCTGCTTCTGTGTGGAAGACACTGATCTCCAACACGCAGGGTCATTAGGGGTGTTTGGGGGGAACCTTTGTGACTATTTAATTTCATTTTTTACCTTTTTCTTTTTATTATTACAACGTTACCTAGTCCATCTAACAAAATTCCAGGAAGTGTATGAAGTGCGCCAGTATTCTCTCCTTCCTTCTAGCCTCTCTCTCCTGTCTCCAACCCTCCCTCCCTTCCAGAGGAAGCTGCTAATAAACTTTATGGTATAAAGGTCCAGACCATCTTCTACCTGCTTGTTCAAACTCAGGTAGAGACAGATTTTATTTTCCAAAAATGAGATAAGAGTAAATGCAGTGCTCTGCCACTTGCTTTATTCACTGTGGACATTTCTCAAGAAATAGAGATCCGCTTCATTGTTTTTAAGAGCTGCATTTATTCTATTGTTCGATATACCACCATGCACCCGTGTATGCCATTAATTTGCTCCCCTGTTGCTACACATTTAGGTCACCTCCCCTTCCCTACTTGCAACAAGCATGTGTCCTCTTGCTGTTGCAGACAAGCCGGGAGATGAACGAAAGCTGTGCACTTTGGCACCCCCTGCGCAGAGGCCTCTTTTTCTTGTGGGGAGAAGGAGGCTTTTTCTCCCTGGGAGCAGGCAGCTAGAAATCGGCCCTGTGTCCTCATGTCTGGCTTTAGCCTCATGGAGGAGCAGAGTTTAGGCTGCAGAAGGGAGGGGATTCTCAAGGTCACCCAAACCGTTTCTCTGTTCTTGCTATCTCTCTGCCCCACCAGAAGGGTCCTGGGATGGCCTAGGGCCCCTTGGCCTTGGCTGGCAGCCTAAAGTGGTTGGAATAGACTGTTCATGGGACAAGGCCTCCATCCACACCTGGAAGGCCTGTTTGCCTTGGAGACTGGATTCCACGGATCTACGGCTGGTGGCCCATGGGGCTGGGTTCTTTTTCTTTGTGCATGCCAAGAACTTCCAGATGGGCTCTCAGGAACTGCTAGGGTCTTCTGTAGATTGCCACTGAGACAACCCTTTCCCTGGGCGTGGTGTCTGTCCCATGCTCCGTCATCCTATGACTCATAGGGAGTCTCGACCCTCAGGTCGTCCAGGGCTGCCATTATCACACATCATTGCTCTTCCCTCCTTATGTCCTCCCTTCCTTGGAACTCAAAGGACATGCCAGTGGAACAGTGGGGAACACACGGGCAGAAAGGCAAGCTGGATTAGGGATTGAGTCCCAGCACCAGTGTGTAGAGGCTGTGTGGGTTGAACAAGCGACTGGGGCTCTCTGGGCTTGATTTCCTCACCTGTAAAATGACAATCTGTGGGCTTGTGGCGCGGGTTCAAGTTGACAATGTTGATAGACTCTCAGGGCGCACAGAGTAAGAAATTCAGTAAACGTCAGTTCTCCCGTCCCTCTGGAATTCCTTCCCCTACTTTATCCTTTCAAATGAAATTTAAAAAATAGGTCTTTCTTCCCAGTAGGCCAGTGAGACTCAACAGATGTTAGAGTAAGGTGCCAGGGAGGTTACGCAGTGTGTTTTCCCAGAGAGCTTCACTGGCACCACGTCTGAAGTGGCTTTGGGTCAGGCTCAAGGTCGGTGCCAGACCCCCTCTGCCCACCCAGGACCTCACCTGTTCACCAGGACTGATGTGGGGCCAGTGCAGGGCACACTGGGAGGCTGCCCCCAGGCCTGGCATCTCTCCTTTGAGTCTCCTGGGGTCCTAGTTCTAAGGCGCATGTGGGGGTCCCCCTCCCATAATTTCAGCAGCCACCGACTACATTCGGGCTGGCACAGATTGTGGTTGCCATGGGGACCAGAAGCTGCGCCCAGATGCTTTCTCTGAGCTGGGCTCCTCCCTGGAAGGCTGGGGGGTTCCTACTCTGTGAGGAGCTGGGAGGAAACAGGGCCGCAGACTCCTTCCTCAGCTGCTCCAGCTGCTTCAGCCAAAGGCGACTGATGGAGGATTGGGCCTGAAAGGCCACTTCCTCCTGACGATATGAGATCTGTGCCCCCAGGCTCTGCCTGGTGCAGTATGACCTCTGCCCACCCGGAGCTGCCTCCCATACCCTCTTCTTGGAGTGTGGTATGCACAGAGAGGTGACCATCCGAGCCCACAGTCCCTTACCCAAAGTGCTTGGGACAACACATAATGGAAATGACCTCACTGAGACCCCCATCTCACCCCACAGCCACCTCTAGGAGCCCATGAGTGCCTGAGAAAATGGAGCGTCTCGCCCAAGGCCACAGAGGAAGAAAAGGCCGTGCGGACGCCAGTTAGAGCCAAAGCCTCTGCAGGTGCAGCTTGGGTTTTCTGGCAGCTGGAGACGGACAGGAGAGCCAGATTATGACATGTGAAGGGCTGCATTTCTCATCCTTGGGACTCAGGGACACCCTCAGCTCATGCACCAGGCGCCCAGAGGCGGTCGGGGAAGCTGCCATCAACACCTACACTGGCTGAGGCTGGGGTTCTGGCGGGATGTGGCTGGATCCTTCCTTACTACCCACTGGGGCCCTCACTGGGTGCCTGTCTCGTTCTAGGGGGCCCTTTACTATCGGTATTGTCTATTAACCTCAACTTATAGGTTAGAAAATTGAAACTCAAAGATGCAGAAAGCTAAGGTCACACAGCTGGTGAGACTCACCCGGTTGCTGGCATCACTGCAGGTTCTTCTTGGTATCCCAAGGCTTCATCTGTCCTCAGCTGATGGGGCAACAGATCAGTGACCTGACAGTCAGGAAGTATGAGTTCAAGTCACTTAAAACATTGAAAAAAAGGTTAAACATGATAAAGTGCATATAAGGTAAAACTTGCCATCCTAACCATTTTTGAGCAAGGGCTGAGTTACTCATCTGCCACTGGCCATCTCCAGAACTCTGTCATCTTGCAAAAGTGAAATTGTGCACCCACAAAACTACACTCCTCCATTCTCCCCTCCAGCCCCTGGGAACCTCCGTTCTACTTTGTCTGAAGCCGACAGATTCTCAGGACCCTGTGTGGGGGGCGGGGGGACAATCCAGCGATTGACCTTGTCTGACTCTTCTCGCTCGGTCTCATGTTTTCAGGCTTCTCCAAGCTGCAGCACGAGCCAGAGTCTCCTTCCTTTTCAAGGCTGAGTAATGTTCCCCTGGGTTACACTCTGCATTTTGATTATCTGTTTATCTTTCACCTTTTCCCTGTTGTGAGTAACTCGCTGTGAATATGGTGTACAAATCTCTCTTTGAGTTACTGTTTTGAATCAATGAAGTGGGAACAGTAATGGTCCCTCTGTCTGCCTCGCGGGACTGCTGGGAGGACCAAGCTGGGTGCAGCGGGAAGCGCTCTGTGAGCTGTCCAGTCTGGGGGTCGCGATGGTCTTTCCCCATCAGCAGCCTTGCTGGGAAGGGTCAGGTGTTACCCTCAGGAACACCTGCTGATGTTGCTGGCGACATTTTCCTCACCCCCAGCCCCGGGGAGGGGGGGGGCTGCGTTTGGCGTAAGAGGAAGCTGACCTGGACGCAGTAAAGGGACTGGCTTGGGAGCAGAGTCAAGCCCAGGTTCTGTACTTAATTCCTGAGAAGGATCAATTGATGGGCCTGGGCTCAAATTTCCACTCACGGCTTATGGACGGACCTGCCCTTTTCTCTGCAGAGTTAGAGCTTAACAGGTCCCTATACCCTCACCCCGGATGGGCGGCCTTGCAGGAGCCTCTGCAGGGCCGGGGCAGCCTCTTTCCTCCCCGTTGCCTTGTCTTCCAGGGCTGGCACCATCTGGAGCCTCTCCTGCCCCCAGGCCATGCTCTGAGCCCAGGGCGGGCCTGCTGCTCCACGGGGGCACCACTGTGGTTTCCGCTGCCCCAGAGCAGTTTTCCCAGGGCTCTGCCTTCCTGCGCCCTCATCCTGGGTCTGAGCGCTGTTTGTTCCCATCCTCTCCCAGGAGGCGCTGTCTGTAGAGGCTTAACCTTACGACTTCCTTCTGCGGCGGCTCGCTTCCTCCTCGCGGGGGCCTGGCCTGCAGCCTCTACTTTCCAACCTTTCTATGGGGGCCAGAGCCCCGAAACACACAGGTTAGCCCCTTGTAGCATGTTCCACTTTGCGGTCTCCCCGCCAGCCTCTTGCCCTGGGCTGCGAGCTTTCCGGGGCGGGAGACGTCCAGCACCCGCTTTACTCCAGTGCACACCGCCTGCTTCAGGGCATGTTTGGGGCTGGCACGGAAGACTCCCCTCCCAGACACACTCCTGAGGGCAGGGCCTGTGAGTCACTAGTCACCTTTCTTTGTCCCCCATATCCTGCATCATGTCTAGCCGATGGCCAGGGTCTGGGTAATGATTGACTCAGTGAGTGAACCCTGAGGCTGGAGCAGCTCCCTGCAGGGCCGGCAGTACCGTTATCATCAAACTCCACTCCTTACCAGGGGACTTGGCACTGGGCCTGGGACCTGAGCCTGACCTGACACCCCCAGGGATGGGGGATCCCCAAGAGGGAAGAAGGGGCACACAGGCTCTACGTGTCCCGCCCCTTCCCTTCTGCTCCAGTTGGAGTGGACAGAGCAGCCCTGTTGCTGGGGCCACCAACTTGAGATGGGCATTGAACAAATGCCTGGGCTCCCATTGCTCTGAACAGGCCCAAAGCCACTTCTCTGAAGTCTTACTTTCCTGATCAGAAGCTTTCAACAACTAAAAGTCTGCAATTTGGCTGGGCACCTGTAGCACAGTGGTTACGGCTCCAGCCACATATACGGAGCCGGCCTGGGCCAACTAAACGACACTGACAACCACAACAAAAAAATAGCCAGGCATTGTGGCAGAGGCCTGTAGTCCCAGCTACTAGGGAGGCTGCGGCAAGAGAATCGCTTAAGCCTAAGAGGTTGAGGTTGCTGTGAGCTGTGATGTGATAGCGCTCTACAGAGGACAACATAGTAAGACTCTGTCTCAAAAAACAAACAAACAAAAAAAGAAAGTCTGTAATTCCTGGCCTTTGGTGACTCACCCAAATCTGTTTCCATGCTTCCCTCCTCTCCCCCTGAACTCTCTTCTGCAAACCAGCCAAATGGACCACTGGGTGTTCTCTGTGTGTCTGGTTTGTTTCCAGTTGGGGTTCTGGAACCTTCTGTCTGGCCACCCAGCCCCCTGAGCAGCAGCAGAGCACAGCCTAGGAGCTGCTGGCTGGTGACCACCTGGATTGGACAGGCCACACCCTGGACTTGGTACTCTGCCTGGGTCCCTCCCTGTCCTCCAAAGGCCAGCAGAACATTTTCCTGGCAAGGGTTCCTACTTCTTAATCTATTTTCACAACCTGTGATTCAACTATGTGCAGTGCAGATATCAGAATTTAGTGGCATCTTTTAATTCTCTGTTATCGATGAAAATTTTTGGTCTAGAAAGAAAAACTGCCTTTGGGATTGATTTTCAACAGTTTAATTCATCTTCAGTATTGATTGGTGCATATGTTACAGCAAAAGACTCATCTGGGCTGTTTCAGATGGGAGGGGGTGTTATTACTGCAATGTCTGAGTGTGGGGCATTGTCCCAGGACCGTTGTCATCTTAGGGCACATGTCACCTTCCCTTTTATGACAGTCCTTCCTGTAACTGTCTTGCCCCCATGTTTGACCTTTCTTGAACCCAAGGAGGGGCTGTCGGGGAGAGGATGGCATTGGCCCTACAGGTTATTCCTTGTTACTGATCCCGGCTGCCTGGGTGTCAGAGGGTGAGTTGGAGACACAGCTGTCACAGACAGCCGGCTGCCTCTGGGAAAACATGTTCTGGGTTCAACCAGTTAACTCACAGACTGGTTGGTATTAAAGTTGAACATTTTCTCTGTTTTCATTTTGACAATGTGCTTTGATCTTCTAGATTTTAAGCTTTATGGGGGTCTTTATATGGTTGGATTTTCTTGGGATAATGCAGATATTCAGTGGCCATAATATTAGGAAAGGAAGTTCGACTGCTCTGTGGTTTAAACAGAGAGGACATTTACGTGCATTATTGCCCACTGGAGAGAGGCTGCTGGACCACCTTATATTTCCTCTTGAGTCCCAGCCTAACCTTGTGCCTTGTATTTGGTAGGACAACCATCAGGGGAACTGAAACCAATGGCACAGTCACTGCCACCAAGCATGGCACCGCAGTGCAGAGAACGGCCCTGGGTAAAGAGTAGAGACCCCAGTGTCTCTGATGAGGCAGGTCTGTGGCCCTGGGTCCCCCTGACAGGTAAAGAGTACAGGCCCCAATGTCTCTGATGAGGCAGGCTCTGTTCTCTGGCCTTAAAGCAGATGCTGAAAGGTCTACATCGGGGATGTACTGTTCCCCTTGGCCTCACAGGCGCCCTGGGGCTCCTCCTTGGTCTGAAGCAGAAGCAGCCCCTGCCCGTGTCCCAGAGGAGGAAACTCACTTCCCGTCCTCCTGGTCCCCACCTGCAGCACCTCTCCTGCCTGCCTCTCTAGGACCCTGTCTGAAGCTGGGTTAACAGACTGCAGGGTCACACAGACGTCAAGGCGGGTGGCTGCACCCACAGTCTTCTCCCCCTCCACTTCCTCTGATGACTGTCACATGGGGTCATTCTCCAAACCCAAGTGCTCTCTTCCTGAGCCCCGGGCCTGAATGTAATAGGATGCACCCCAAAGGGCCATCAGCTTACTATCATTTCCTCAAAATGTTCCAGACAGGATCAATAAACAAAATAAAAGGTGTGATTAGGGTTCTGAAGTTGAGATTTCTTTCCTATGGAACCTCCCAGAGCCTTTAACATGCTTATGTGTGTTTGGATTCCTAAGAAGGGGGTACCCCAGCTCACCAGCAGGCTAACCTCTGGGGAATTGAACGTTTATAGGAACACGTTGTGGGGAAAATTCTCTGTGTCAGCCTTGGGAGCTTTAATCCTTTCAGAAGGGCCTTAATATGGACCCAAGGATTGCTGAACACAGACTAGGCTAGTTCATGACTTCTGCCTGTTCAGATGTTTATGCTCAATGACAATAAGTATTTTTAGTCAAGGACACATAGATCCCTGGATCTCATCCTTCCTTCCTAAATGGATTCATATTGGTTCACGTTATAAGTTATTTTATTCCTTATGTGCCTTCTGTCGGATGCTATTCACAATGTTTTGCGGAAGTGGAAGAACTATAGACACCGGGAGGAAAAAAAGGGGATTGGCAGAGCAAAATATGTGAGTGTTTAAAATGTACAAGGCAACTTGCTAGGGGTTGGTCTTTATTTGTTAAGATGGCAGAAAATAGAACATTGAATAAGTAAATGCCGAGAGCAAGTAAATGACAATTCTTGCAATGTACTTTTGGCTAAACAGTTTGTTTTCTTTCTATTAATCACTAGGCTTCCTTTCCATTAAGATGTTGGTGTCCCGCACTGCGTGATGAACGATGAGGATGTGTAATCAGAAGTGAATGGACCTTCCGCTGTAAGAGGCGAGAGAGTCCAGATGAGAGCAGTTATTGGTTTACCATCCACGTGGCTCTGTCTAACGGAGTCATAGACAGACAGGGTGGACAGAAAGCTCTGGCCTCTCTTTCCTATCTGAAAGGGAAATGGGGGGGCAGTGCATCTCAGGGAATAGGTGGGGCTGTGGTTGGGGCACTGGGAAGGGAGGAAATGTGTGAAGGATGAAGGAAAAGAACCAGGAAACGGGGCAGAACAGAGTAAGACCGGAGGCCTTGGAACGACAATGCAGGGAATTTGGGCTTGAAAGAAATCGAATCCTGGCGCAATGTGAACGGAAGGGGGTAGTGGTCGTTGACAGTGAGAGAGAACTTCAGAAGGTTTCAGGAAATAGCTGGGTGCAACACCATCTTGGTTAGCTGTTTGTCAGATCCAATGGCAAGTTGGCAGAATTAAGGGAAAATGTTTGGAGAGAAAGAGATGCGTTCACTCAGTCTCTAATCGAAAAACAACCTGGGGCCATCAGTTAAATCCCAGTGTCTGGCAGAATAGCCACTGTAAGGGGGAGTTGGTGGGAGGTGACTTCAGAGTCTCTGTGGTTGGGCCGAGTTGCAGGTGGGTATAGGAATGGGGAGAGAGGAGTATCCCACCATATTCTCCTGAGCCAAGTGTACCAGAAACTTTCAGAACCCCTTGCCTCTGAGGATGGTCCCAGCACAAGCCCCAGGTCCCCACATATTTCAATTTGTCACCTGCCTATACACACTCCACCCCGGGTACTATGCACTTAGCAAGCGCTTGCGTTAGGCTAACACTGGAAGCTGCAGTAAATAAATGCCACAGTCTCAGTGGCTTAATAGGATTTAAATTTATTTCTTGTCCATATAGGAGTCGCCCTTCCATATGAGGATTCAAGAGCCCAGGCCTTTCTATCCTCCATCTCCAGGAGTGCTGGGGCCCTTCACTTCCAGCCAGTGCACAGAGAATCACCTATGGGAGAATGTCAGGACTAGGCCTGCAAGGGACATGAACTTGCCATTGGTTAGAAATCAGCTGCGTGGCCACAGGATCACTAAGGCAGCCGGGAAGCTGGCTCCGTGCCTGGAGAGTGGGTGGGACAGAGGGAACCCTTCCATAAGCACAGAGCTGTTTATGTCATGGTATTTCAAAGGGTTTGTTCCATAGAATAAATGAAACTCTGAAAACAGATCATATCAGAGAGTGATTATGTTTATTATTGTGGGATTCTTTGCTCTTTTCAAGGATCCAGATCATTTGCTTTAAGTAGAAACTCTCTGCCTGTAGTCAGATTAGTCCCCATCTTGCTTGGGTCCTACGCTGGACAGGCAGGCGGGACGGTGTTGGTGAAATGCCTCCCGAGGTTATCTGGCAGAGCGGGGACATGTTGTTGCCTGCATGTGTGATTTATAAGGTCTTACTAGAGGGTCAGTTTGGGCTAAACGAGGGAACACACAAGGCATCACCCAGGGGGGTGATCTGATTCCATTTGTGAGGATTCAGTGTACAGACCACACTTCCTAGCTCGTCCCCTCTGACCTAGTTTGCCACCAGACTTCCTGGGGTCCATTAGCCTGAGCTGTTCCCCAAATCCCACCTCGCCCAGGGTTGGGTCTGAGCCATCCCGGAGCAGGAAGGGAGCGTGCTCACAGCTCCTCCCACCCATCGCACTTTCCAATCGGATTTCATTTGCTGTCTGCTGTCAGGTCTGGTTTCTCTGAGCATCCTGGTTTCCCCCAGCCAGTCTGTCCCATGAAATTCTGTGCCTTCAGATCACTTTCCGCTGGATGTACAAGCCCGCTGCTGTCCTGGTTTCACCCCGTGACAATTTCTTCTGCCTGCTTTTCTGAGGGAGGAGCACAGCCAAGGGACGCAGTGGGAAGCTAAGAGCAGCAACAGCTCATCCCGGTCTGTCCTTGCCTGACCACGCACAGGCGCATTTTAACGGCCTCAGTGGCAGTCTTAGCACCACCTTGATAGCTGTCCTCCCGCCCTCCTAGCTTCTGCCCCCCTTCCTCCTCCTCTACCTTTGGACAGGGTAGGGTCACCCACCTCCCCCTGTTCTCCCCTCCCTTGCATGACTGTCCCTTTTCAAGTGTGCAGGAGCACGCCTAGGCCGGCACCATCAAGGCACCTTGGGGTTGCAGGGGAAGCAGGAGCTAGGCCCAGGCATCTAGCCCTAGGGCAGGCCTGCAGTGAGGCCTGAAGGCAGGGAGGGGAGCAGAGCAGGGCTGTTGGCTCTGACCTGCACCAGCAGCCTCTCCAAGCCTGGCCCTCAGCGGCACTGCGGGAGCCCAAGTTCACTCTTTACCCGTGGCCCTAGGACCAGAATTAGGGATTATTCTCCTTTACCTCCCCCTGCCACCCTCTCCAAACTCTGCTTCTGCCTTTGCATCTGCCCAGGGAACAGCGGCGACAATGGTAACACCTGAGACGCGCTTACATTAGAATGTTTTTGTTCAATGCATTATTTTTTCCTGAATGACTTCTAATCCAGACCGTATCACCTATATCTGGCCACTGTCAGAAAGGGGAATCCCCTGAGTTGGGAGAGACCTTGCACTCCAGAGGCATTTTGTAATTTTGTAAATGGCACATCCTGTCACCCACAGGACACCGCAGCCAGCCGCGTGGGCCTCCTGGGGGCCGGGGGTGCGCCCCGCAAGCCCTCCTGGAAGGTCCTCCAGTTGGGGTTGCTCCTCTGGTCAGCCCAGCGGGGCTGGCAGGGTCCCCGCGTCCTTCCTCCCGCCTTTCTGGCGCTAGCTGCCGATTTGTAAACAGACGCCGCCGCCGAGCGCCGCCCGCAGCAGATGGCTCCGCAGCTGCCCAGCAGCGCCTCCCTCTCGAGCGCGGGGCTGCGGCAGGCCGGCGGGACGGGGTAGGGGCGGCGCGAGCCGGGATGCTCTGGCCGCTGGAGGCAGAGGGGAAGCGTCAGCCACCGCCTCTGGGGCTCGTTCTCTTGGTCTCCTTTACTTGTCCCTTCATTCGTTCATTCATTTATTCAACACAGATTTGTCATGTGCAAGGACCAAGCTGGTCCTTTCTGGGAGGGGTTAAAGTAAACAGGGACTCAAACATCGCACGTTCAGTTTATGCAGGTGCAAACTTTTCATCAGAGCTGAAGTCCCCGTGAACCCTGAGCATCTTGGTTGCCCAACCCCGCTTTTAACAATTCTAGTATTCATCCTTATTTGGGGATTGCCAATGTTTTCTTACTGCATTAAGGACAAACATGGGTTGTGTTTTTCCCGCTGGCACGAAAATTGGGAAGATGATGACAACTGCATTTGTAATAATAAAATAATAATTTTCTATTAAACAACTCAGTGATGTGGGGAAGAACACAGTCGGAATTAACGGGGGGATCTAGACTTTGATCCTGATCCCATGAGTCATTTTCAGTTTTCTCATCTGAAAAAAGGGGGCCATGGGCTGGATGCACTTTTGGGGCTCCCCTGCTGATAGCCTGAGAGTCCATAATGGACCCTGGACGTACTCCATCTGGTTTTCCATATCTAGGGACCCTGCAGCTATGTTTGAACCCAGCCCTGCCGTTCACCAGGGCAGTCGCTTTCTTTTCCTTTTATGAGCCTCTGTTTCCTCCCAGCACTGACCTGAGGATTGTGATCAGGTGTGTGAACAAGATGGGCCTTATCTCCGGCATGAAGGCCTCAGGGATATTTTCTTTGGAGGAGACTTAGCCCCAGGCCTAAGGAGCCAGCCCTGGAGCACGTCCTCTCTCATCAGGCCACTTTAACTCTGCCTTTTACTTGTCTGTGTCCTGATGCTGTGACATCTGGGGTCCTGTTAACCCTACAGGGACCCCCAGCGTTAGCCACTTCCTAGAGGTACCCGCTCGGCCAGCAGTGCATTTTTCAAAGACAAACCACACCCTAAGCCTCTCTATCAGGCTCTCACTGTGCCAGGAGCTGGACAATAGAAGCCCAGAAATGGTCCACGCTAACTGAGCCTGGACCCGCTCACCGGCACCAGCTGTTCCTTCCTGCAGAACCCACAGTAAAGGCGCTTGCCCATGTTTCTCCGTTTTCTTCTTCCTCTGCCCTTCAGTCTTGGCATATTCTAAGATGATTCACGGGAATAAAACAAATCAGGGGTAGGAAAGTGGTCCTTTAGAGTGAAGGGAAACACACGTGCCACAAATATAAGACAAAACACAGACGGAAGGATTGCAAACCTGTTTGCTTTCTGTCCCTTCATTTAATAAGTGCTTATTATACATTCCGTGTTTGAAAGGCGTAGCACCAGCTCAGGGCCGAGATTCGGATCCACACATTGTGTCCTTAAGAACTCCCTGTCTAGAAGCAGGAGGTAGGTGTGGATGTGATAAAAGGCTTTTAAATGGGTAAAAATATCAGGGTCCCACCATCAGGATCAGGGAGAGTGTCCTGAAAAGGGGGTGTTTGATAGGTAGGCACTGAAAGGTGGGCACAGGGGGCTACAAGGGGAGCAGGTGAGGATGTCGTACTCAGCTTGGGTGTTGTGGTTGGTGGGTCCTGACTCTGCCCTCAGGCCACCACAAGCAGAGACTCGTGCTAGATGAAACCATACCCAACTCCTGTGACCTTGGGAATCATAGACCTTTCTCACATGTGCAGAATGAGGTTAATAATAGCGCCTACCTTGTCATGCCACCGTGAACATGCAGTCAGATGACACGTGTGGAGAGGGGAAGACACTGGGACCACCGAACGAATGTCACGTCTCCTTGTCCATTTGTTCACTCATTCATTCATAATTTTTGAGTCCCTACTGTGTGCCAGGCCCTGTTTGTTTCAAAGCAGTGAACAAACAGATACAGATCCCACCAGGGAGAGGCGATGCTGTAGCTGAGGCGGGTCGGGGACAGAGAATAGAAGAAATACACACGACCTTAGGTGGTGAGTTAGGGAGTGACAGTGCGATAGAGACAGATGAGGCAACCAGGAGGGAGTCATAGAAGTATTTGATGTTAGCATTGCTCATCATTTAATTTGGGTGGAAAACAGGACTTGTGAAGTGAGGGGGGTGGGAAGAAAGTGTTTTCGTGCATAGGTCTGGTCTAGGGGTGCTGAGAGAGGCTTTTAGCAGTGGGATGTCTTTGCTGCACTTCAAGATGGTGAGGGGCTGCCGCTCCTCCTGCCTGGATTGAGGGGTTAAGGAGGAGACCTCAGCAGTGCGGAAGGAGAGAGGGGGGCGCCAGGCAGTTGAGCACCAGGCATCCGACCTGGGCTGCGGCGCCGCATGGGGCGGAATCCTCCTTGCTTGGGGGTTTCTCACAGGTTGGAGCCAGCCCGGGCTGGAGAAGTGAGAAGCAGAGGGTGTCAGCCTCCCAGCCGATCACCTGCCTGGAGCCTGGGAAGATGGGAGGGGCAGGGAGGCGGATGCCGGAGAAGGGTCAGCGCTCCATTTCCCACCGAAGAAAAGGCAGAGAGTTGCAAAGAGTATGAGTGATCTTCAGGTGTCACCCAAATCAATCGTGATATTAACTGTTGCATTTATGTGGCTGCCGCTGCTACAGGCCGCTCGGGTTCCAGAACTCTGTGATCATGGTCCACGGCCTATCCTTCCCTACTGACCGGGAAGCTGGGGTCAGATGGCCAGAGGCGCTTTTATGAGACTGATTCTGTTTAAGGAACCAAGGGCAGCTGGACATCTGTAAACTGTGTGTCAGGAGCATGGTGTTTGCACAAAAACATCCACCTGCTACCATGGCGCTTTCCCGGTGTCCACAGGGAATCCTTTCCAATCATCCTCAGAAGGGCACGTGCGCCGCTAGTGTTCCAGAGCAACTGGGGAACTCGAGTTTAGCATGGAGAATGGCAAGGAGACGGGGAAGGAACTTGTGGGAAATGCAAATTACAGCAATGTAAATAGCTTCCCAGTAAAGGCATAAATAAAAGCAGGCACAGTCCCTGGGGAATAGTAATCAGGCTGCCCGGCTTCCTGTGTGGACGGGAGGAGCAGGAGACCTCCAGGGCCCTCTCCAGCCAGTACTGGCAGAGGAACCTCCCGCAGAACCGGCCTGGAGCTGGACTCCCACCCATGCCCCTTGGGAAAGGAATTACACAGCAGGGCTATAAGCAGGGAGGAGGCGTTTCAGGGGAGCTGCTCCTTGCCGCTCCTGGCAGTTAGTTTGGGTGAACACAGTGTGTGGAGGGGTGCACAAAGGGAATCAGGTTTTTTTTATTTTAATTTATTTTTTATTTTTTTAGCAAGTGAACAGTTTATTAAGAATTAAACAAGATATGATGTGATACAGTACAAGCAAGACACTCAAGATAGGTATAATAGTACTACTCACACGAAAACTTAACCTTCACCTCAAAAAAAATCACAAGACAAAAGAGAAAGCAATTTCACTGTTATAAGATAAGATATTTCATGCAAAGTATTAA
>CAUYON010021718.1:0-19266 GCA_963573935.1 Arctocebus calabarensis | reverse complement strand
AGTACAATGGCATTATAGCTCACTGTAAGCTCAGACTCCAGGCTGTGGGCATCCTATTGCCTCAGCTTCCAGAAGCCACTAGGATTACAAGGCGCTCACCATGGCAACTGGCTGTTTTTCTGTTTTTTTTTTTTTTTTTTTGAGACAGAGCCTCAAGCTGTCACCCTGGGTAGAGTGCTGTGGCATCACAGCTCACAGCAACCTTCAATTCCTGGGCTCAAGCAAGTCTCTTGCCTCTGCCTCCCAAGTAGCCGGGACTACAGGCACTCGCCACAATGCCCGGCCACTTTTTGGTTGCAGCCGTCATTGTTGTTTGGTGGGCATGGGCTTGAACCCCCCAGCTCAGGTGTACGTGGCTGGTGCCTTAGACCGTTGAGCCACAGGCACTGAGCCTGTTTTTTTTTTTTTAATGAGTTGGGATCTCGCTCTTGCTCGGGCAAGTTCTCAAGCAACTCTTGAACTCCTGAGCTCAAGCAGTTCTCCCTCTTCAGCCTCCCACAGTGCTGGGACTATAGGTGTGAGCCCCTGCATCCGGCAGACCAGGTTTTCTTAGGGGAAAAAAAAAATGCATTTTATAGAACATTTCTCTTAGGAACAGTTCTGTAGAGCTAATCTAGTGTGCATAGCAGTTATGTCAATGAGATAGGTTAAATTATTTTTTATTCTTTACAGAGAAATAGAGAAGGTAATAGGTAACACAGTTTTGGATGGGTTTGGGGGGTTTTTTGGTTTTTGTTTTTTATTATATTTTTTCAGATTAATACGAAGATATAGTGTGTATATTTGTTAGGTGAGGTCCCTGTTGTAGTTGTATCCCACACTTAAGAGGTTTTGATGTTGTTGTTGTTGTTATTATTGTTTTTAATGAGATAGGATCACACTCTTACCAGACTACAGTGTAGTCACATGATCATACTCAAACTCCTGGGCTTAAGCCTCCCAAGTGCTAGGACTATAGGTGTGCACCACCATGCCCAACTAATTGTTCTTATTTTTGTGAAGACAGAGGTCTCACAGTTACTCCTCTTGGAGTAGATCTGGTGACTTATATCATTCTAATTTCTTTCTTTCTTTTTTTTTGAGACAGTCTCATTTTGTCACCCTTGGTAGAGTACTCTGGTGTCATTACTTGCAACAATCTCAAACTCCTGGGTTCAAGCGATTCTCTTGCTTTTGTCTCCCAAGTAACTGGGACTACAGGCGTCTGCCACAACACCCTACTATTTTTAGAGACCAGATCTCACTCTTATTCAGGGTAGTCTCCAACCTTTGAGCTCAAGCAATCCACCTGCCTCAGCCTCCCATAATGCTAGGATTAAAAGTGTGAGCTACTATACCTGGCTCTAATTTCTTGTACTTTTGAAATGAAAGTGAAGAAAAGGTTTGGTTTTAATTTTGGTTAGTTACTAAGCTGGGTATTAGATGAAAGGTTAACTTTTTTCTTTTTTTTGGAAAGGGTATCTATATATTCAAAGAGGATTGCAACTTACTCCAAAAGATCATGATGGTTATGATCTATCATACTGTTGTATGTTATGTTTTTCCTGTATCTTCATAGTAACTTCCCGAAATTTGAATCTGATTATTTTACTTCCTCAAAATTTGATATTTTTTTCTTGACTATAGGATAAAGTCCAGATTCACTAATATGGTATACAGAGTCTTCATGATTTTAACCCCTGCTAACCATTTTAGCTTCAGAGCTTTCATTGCTCTTTCCCTCTAGCTCTTTTCTTTTCCTTTCTAGCTCTACTAGAAAACCTCCTTTGGTAGAAACAAACAGAAAAGCAAAATTAATGACAGCTCTTCAGCTCTAGCCACAATACATGATTTGTAGTTTACCATAAGTGAAATCAGATATTAAGCAAAAATATATGGACTTGGCTGGGCACCCGTAGCTCAGTGCTTAGGGTGCCAGCCACATGCTCTGTGGCTGGTGGGTTCAAAACTAGCCTAAACAAAGAAACAAAAAAATAGCTGGGCATTGTGGCAGGGGCCTGTAGTCCCAGCTATTAGGGAGGCTGAGGCAAAAGGCAAGAGAATTGTTTGAGGTTGCTGTGAGCTATGATGCCATAGCACTCTACTGAGGGTGACAAAGTGAGACTCTGTCTCAATAAAAATAAAAATATATATATATGTATATGTATATTTTTCTGTAAAGTCTCTCTCTCTCTCTACATATATATGTATATATTATATATGTGGCAATTACTATAAATATAATAAGCCAAAATATAAGTTTTGTGAGGGCAGTTACTCTTTGTTCCATGCCATATTGCAGTACCTGGCATATAAGTATAGTAGGCACTCATGACTGAAGCTATATTTATGTCTTGGGTAGGCTTTAAATTAATCTTTGCTGATTAAATAAATTATAAATGAATGAATTATGCAGCCTTAACAGTAAGCTTATTTATGGGGTTAGGCTTTGAAAAGGAGAGCCTCTTCCCTGAAATCTTGAATACATGTCATTGTTGATGCCAGGATACAGTAAATAAGTCTCTCTTTATATCTCTCTTACAGAAAGAGAGAGATTCTTTTTTTTTTTTTTTTTCAGTTTTTGGCCAGGGCTGGGTTTGAACCTGCCACCTCCGGCATATGGGGCCGGCACCCCACTCCTTTGAGCCACAGGTGCTGCCTGAGGGAGAGACTCTTTATCTCTCTCTCTCTATATATATATCTGTATACAGAGAGACTTCTTTGATTTCATTTATGGTATAAGAAAGACTTGAATAATTTTTTTTTTTTTTGAGACAGAGTCTCACTATGTTGCCCTCAGTAGAGTGCTATGGTGTCACAGCACACAGCAACCTCAAATTCTTGGGCTTAAGCAATTCTCTTGCCTCAGCCAAGTAGCTGGAACTACAGGCGCCACAATGCCTGGCTATTTTTTGGTTGTAGGACATGTTGTTTAGCAGGCCCGGGCTGGTTCAAACCTGCCAGCCCCAATGTATGTGGCTGGCACTCTTAACTACTGAGCTATGGGCACCAAGCCAGACTTGAATATTTTTTACTTTGAGTTTTATTATTGGTATTTAAAAGAGAAAACCTAGAAGAAAATGGGGGAAGTTTCTTTGACATTGGTTGTGGCAATGCTTTTTTGGTTAGGAACACCAAAAGTCCAGGCAACAAAAGGAAAAATAAAGAAGCAGGACTACCTCAAACTAAAAAGCTTCTGCACAGCAAAGGGAACAGTCCACAAAATAAAAAGGCAGCCTATGGATTGGGAGAAAATATTTGCAAACCATGTATCCAATAAGGAGATAATATTTAAAATATGTAAGGAAATCACAGAACTCAATAGCAGAAAACCCAGATAACACCAATATGAGAAAAGAACTTAAATAGACATTTCTCCAAAGTAGACATACAGATGGCCAGTAGTCATATGAAAGGGTGCTGAACATCATTAATCATCAGGGGAAATGCAAATCAAAACCACAATGAGATATCGTTTCTTACCTATTAGAATGGTTTTTATCAAAAAGACAAGAAATAACAAATGTTGGCAAGAATGTGGTGAAAAGGGAACTCTTATACATGTTTGGTGGACTGTAGATTGGTGTAGCCGCTGTGGAAAATGAGATAGAGCTTCCTAAAGAAGTTAAAAACAGACCTACCATATGACCCATCAGTTCCTCTTCCAGAGGAAATGAAATTACCACCTTTGTCTCAAAGGAGTAGGGCGACGGCCCCATATATCGGAGGTGACAGGTTCAAACCTGACCCCGACCAAAAAAAAAAAAAAAACCACCACCTTGTAAACATAGCTGTACTGTCATGTTCATTGCAGTATTAATGGCAATAGCCAAGAGAAGGAAACAACTTCAGTGTCTATTGATGGGATGGATGAATGGATAAAGAAATGGTGGGTACACACACACACGTATAATGGAATATTTGTCCTTAAAAAAAGGAGATTCTGTAATTTGCAACAGCATGGATGAATGTACAGGACATTTTTCTAAGTGAAATAAGCCAGACACACAAAGAAAAATACTGCATGATCACACTTACATGTGAGATTTAAAACAAACCACAAAACAAAAGCATAGAAACAGAGTAAAACAGTGGTTGGGAAAAGATGAGAAGATGTAGATCAAAGGGTACAATGTTGTAGTTATGTAGGGTGGATAATAAGAGATGTAAAATACAAGATGAAGGCTATAGTTAATAATATTGTATCCTGCAATTTGTCAACCGAGTAGCTTTTAGGTATTCTTACCACACACACAGACGGGTAACTATATAGACTAATGAGTATATTCATTTGTGTAACTGTAGTAATCACTGTGTATATCAAGATAAGCATATCAGAATATCATGTTGTACACCTTAGATACATACAATAAAAATTAAAAGGTAAAATTTTAAAAAATCAATTGGAAGGCTCGGCACCTGTGGCTCAACGGGCTAAGGCACCAGCCACGTACACCTGAGCTGGCGGGTTCAAATCCAGACTGGGCCCACCAAACAACAATGACAGCTGCAACCAAAAAATGGCCAGGCATTGTGGCGGGCACCTGTAGTCCCAGCTACTGGGGAGGCGGAGGCAGGAGACTTGCTTGAGCCCAGGTATTGGAGGTTGCTGTGAGCTGTGATGCCATGACACTCTACCCAGGGTGACAGCTTGAGGCTGTCTCAAAAAAAAAAAAAAAAATCAATTGGAAAAATAAATCAATGAGAAGATCTAGAAAAATAGCCAGAAAGCTTCATTAAACTCCAAAATTTCTTTTCCAGTATTAATTGAGATAACATTTTTTACTCTCTTATATAGGGTATTTGTGAACCGAAGTTTAGCCATGGAGAAAATAAAGTGTTTTGGTTTTGATATGGATTATACCCTTGCTGGTGAGTAGCGATTTCTAATTGATTAAGAACTGCTGATTTGAATATAACATAATGGGTCTGCAGTAGGCAATTCAGTACATTCTTGTTGATTTAATTATATATATAGCTTCCAGAAACTTGTTATTAACCTTTTTCTTCTGAGATTTGTGAATAGTGAAGTTATCAAATATTCTTAAGATTTGATAATATTCATGAGTTTGTATAGATAGGTAGAATAAGTACTAAATAATATTATTTTAGAGACCCTGATAAGGAAGAATATGGTAAAATTATGCATTAAGGGGTCTATTTGGGCATTTTAACTTTTACTCTATTAAGCTGTTCTTCCTGGATGAATTTTGTATCCCTTAGTCTGCCACAAGGTAAACTTACCAGTTAAAAATTTTAATATATTAGTTTTTTGGCTTTTTTTTTTTTTTTTTTTGAGACAGTCTCACTCTGTCTCCATAGGGTTGAGTGCCATAATGTGTTCATAGCTCACTGCAACCTCAAACTCTTGGTCTGATCCTCTTGCCACAGCCTCCTGAATAGCTGGGACTACAGGCATATGCCGCCATGTCTGGCTAGGTTTTCTGTTTTTAGTAGTGACAAGGTTTTGCTCTTGCTCAGAGTGGTCTCAAATTTCTGAGCTCAAGCAGTCAACCTGCCTCAGCCTCCCGGAGTGCTAGGATTACAGGAGTAAGTCACTGTGCCTGGCCTAATATGTTATTTTTACGACAAGTAGAAAATATCATTTTCAATTAAAATGATTATACACAAAATACAAAAAAGGTTTTTAAAAAACTAGAGCTATTGATTTTATCATTACATAGTCTTTAAACACCACATTGAACTATTTTTCCCGTCTTCCTGGCTTTGAGATACATAGTAGACCCTTCAGAGTTGACCACCTTTCCTGCATTGACCACCTCCTTAAATTGGCCTAATTTTCTTTTCTTTTCTTTTTTTTTTTTGAGACAGTCTCACTGTGTCGCCCTGGGTAGAGTGTCGTGGTGTCACAGCTCATAGCAACCTCAAACTCCTTGAGCTTAAGTGATTCTCTTACCTCAGCCTCCCAAATAGCTTGGGACTACAGGTGCCCACCACAATGCCCAGCTACGAATCCGCTAGCTCTGGTGTATGTGGCTGGTGCCCTAGCTGTTAAGTTATAGGTGCCGAGCCAGTTGACCTAATTTTCATAGACCAGATATGCACTGCATATATGTATCAGTTCAGCAGGCCTACTTCCTTAAGTTGACCAGTTTGTTGTGGTCCTATGGTGGTCAACTTACGAGGGTTTCTACTATATATTTGAAATAATTAATGTATTAGTCAATAATTATAACATCTTTTCAGAACTTATTAAGTAAAATATTTGTGGTCTGATGAAAATATCATTTGAGCAGTGGTAGAGATGAAGGATCTAGTTGACCATGTGTGCAAGTGTGCCTGTATGTTTGCACATGCATGCAACCATGACATTCAGAAAATAATCTTTCTTTTATTTATTTATTTAATTTATTTATTTTTGTAGAGACAGAGTCTCACTTTATCGCCCTCGGTAGAGTGCCATGGTGTCACACAGCTCACAGCAACCTCCAACTCCTGAGCTTAGGCGATTCTCTTGCCTAAGCTCAGGAGTTGGAGATTCTCCTGAGCTTAGTTGGGATTCTCAGGCTCCCAAGTAGCTGGGACTATAGGGACAGCCATTTTTTTCCTGTTTTGCAGTTCAGCCAAGGCCGGGCTTGAACCTGCCACCTTCGGCATATGGGGCTGGTGCCCTACTCAATGAGCCACAGGTGCCGCCTGTCTTTCTTTCTTTCTTTTTTTAAATCAATCATTCTTTTTCTTTAGTTGACTTTTTTTGGGCAGTTTTTGGCCAGGGCTGGGCTTGAACCCTCCACCTCCATATATGGAGCCGGTGCACTACTCCTTGAGCCACAGGTGCTGCCCCAGAAAATAATCTTTCTGAAATTGTCCCTAAAAATTTTTGTCTTTACACAAAAATTCTAAAATTGTGTAAAATCACTTATCCTTGGAACTATTTATGTAAATAACAGGGTTAAGAAAACCAGCTTCTATCTCAAATTAGATAAATCTCAATTTGATGTTCAATTTAGGCCACAAATGTAAAGGAATAATATGAATGTACAAAATTCAACACGTGTAGGTACTTATCATATACCTGTAGCCATGATTTTTTACTAATTAAAAATATGTATAAATAGGTTCAGCGCCTGTAGCTCAGCAGCTAGGGCGCCAGCCATATACACTAGAGCTGGTGGGTTCGAACCCAGTCAGGGCCTGCCAAGCATCAATGACAACTACAACTAAAAAATAGCTGGGCATTGTGGCAGGCTCCTGTAGGCCCAGCTACTTGGGAGGCTGAGGTAAGAGAATCGCTTACACCCAAGAATTTGAAGTTGCTGTGAGCTGTGATGCCACAGCACTCTCCTGAGGGTGACATAGTGAGACTCTGTCCTCCCCAAATATATATATATATATACATACATATATACACATCCATACCTAAATAGTCTTTGATTTGAGTTTTTCTTTTCTGTCCATATTCTTTGTCATTCATTTTTTTTTATTTCCTTAAAGTTGTTTTTGTAGCTTTTTAATTCTTTATAATTTCCTAATTGGACACAGACACTTTTAGGAGCACTTGTCAGAAAGCAGGTAAAAGAATGGTGCCCATAGCTCAGCCGGCCACATATACCAGGGCTGGTGAGTTTCAACCTGGCCTGGGCCTGCTAAACAACAATGACAACTATAACAAAAAAATAGCTAGGTGTTGTGGCAGGTGCCTGTAGTCCCAGCTACTTGGGAAGCTAAAGCAAGAGAATTGAGGTTGCTGTGAGTTGTGACGCCATGGCACTCTACTGAGGTCGACAGAGTAAGACCTCAAAAAAAAAAACCGGGCTTGGTGACGCATGCCTGTAATCCTAGCTCTCTGGGAGGCTGAGGTGGGTGGATAGCTGAGTTCTGGGTTTGAGATCAGCCTAAGCAAAAAGCAAGACCTCCATCTCTACTAAAATAGAAAAAAAAAACTAAGGTAAGAGGATTGCTTGAGCCCAATTTGGAGGTTGCTGTGAGCTATGATGTCACAGTACTCAACCCAGGGCGACAGCTTGAGACTCTGTCTCAAAAAAAAAAGAGGCTCTCTATCTTTTCTCTCTCCCCCATGTCTATCTACCTTTCTCTCCTCTCTCCCCCCCTTTCCTTCTCTCTCTCTATCCTGCTCTCTCATCCTCCCTCTCTCTCTCTCTCCTCCTTAAAGCTGCTCTGCAGCATCCCCTGCCAATAAAGACCTTTAGTACTAGCAAAAAAAAAAAAGAATTTTATCTCTCCAGGGAAAAGAATGGTGAAATAACTTGATGGCAAAAAGAGTTATTATCCAAAGCAGAAATAGAAGTTAATAAGGTCAAAAAGTGGTGAGCTTTTTTCCTTTGGTTATCAAGACAGGGCCATTATATTGAAATAGTTCAATAAGTATTTATTGAGAATCTGTAATGTGCCCGGCACATTTTGTTACTGAGCATTGAGATAAGTAGATCTTCCCACAGAATAATGAAAAAATGAACTCTCCTATTTATTGAAAAGTCATTGAATCTTAATCTCTTAATTTTAATCTTTTTTTTTTTTTTTCGAGACAGAGCCTCAAGCTGTCGCCCTGGGTAGAGTGTTGTGGCATTATAGCTCACAGCAACCTCCAATTCCTGGGCTCAAGCGAGTCTCCTGGGACTGCAGGCGTCCGCCACAACGCCTGGCCATTTTTGTTTTTGGTTGCAGCCATCCTTGTTTGGCGGGCCCAGGCTGGATTCGAACCCGCCAGCTTAGGTGTACGTGGCTGGCGCCTTAGCCCACTGAGCCACAGGCGCCGAACCAATCTCTTAATTTTAATGGATATTTTATGATTTCTTTTTATTTGCTTTTTTGGTATGTTTTTGTAAGGCCACTTCATATTTTAATGCTTTCCCCTAGTCTAGACACATATTTTTTGTGTATATATAGTAATAACAGTTAACATGTATTATGAGCTTATTATATGCCAGCCCTGTTCCAGGTGCTTTACATAGATAGATACATCATTTAATACATGGATTACCTCATTCACATCTGTAATTGAATATTTACAGAGATCCTAAGAAGCAGATACTACTGGTATTATCTCCACTTTACAAACGACACTGAGACATTAAGCATGTACTTTGTCCATAGACATTTAGCTATGATATAGCTAAACCAAGAGTCAAACCTAAGCATTCATGTATATATCTATACATAAAATGCTTAAATTATCATTTTTGAATAATGACAACTTATAGTGAGATATTTCAAAGTAATCAGCACCCCTCTCCTCTTTAAACAAACCAGGACTTAAGCACTCAAAGAGCAATTCTTTTTTTTTTTGCAACTTTTGGTTGGGGCCGGATTTGAACCTGCCTCCTCAGGTATATGGGGCAGGCGCCCTACTCCTTTGAGCTACAGGCGCAGCCCCTTAAGCACTCAAAGAGGGAAAGCCCTTTGAGAGATCTCTTTGAGAAATTATATACATTACTCCATCAGTTCTTTGTTGGTGAAAAACATGGTAATGGTATTGTCATCACCCACAAAGCACATAGGAAAACATGTTTATTGATTATGTAGTCTCACATTTTCCAGAATGGTAGTCATTGAATTTAGCTCCTTAGGCTTGGCACCTGTGGCTCAACAGGCTAAGGTGCCAGCCATGTACACCTGAGCTGGAGGGTTTGAATCCAGCCCGGCCCACCAAACAACAATGACGGCTGCAACCAAAAAAAAAAAAAATGCTGGGTGTTGTGGTGGGCGCCTGTAGTCCCAGCTACTTGGGAGGCAGAGGCAGGAGAATCATTTGAGCCCAGGAATTGGAGGTTGCTGTGAGCTGTGATGCCATAGCACTCTATCCAGGGTGACAGCTTGAGGCTCTGTCTCAAAAAAAAAATAAATAAATAAATAAAATAAATTTAGCTCTTTACAGGGGAAGTTCTTGGAAAGAATTTGTGTTCTTTTTTGTTTTTGTTTTTAAGCCAGAGTCTCAAGCTGTCGCCCGGGTAGAGTGCCATGTGATATGAAGCTCACAGCAACCTCCAACTTGTGGGCTCAAGTAGTCCTCCTGCCTCAGTTTTTTGTCTTTTTAATAGAGATGGGGTTTCACTCTGCTTCTGGCTGGTCTTGAATCTGTGATCTCAAGCAGTCCACCCACCAAGGCCTCCCAGAGTGCTGGGACTATAGGTGAATCACTGCACCTGGCCTAATTTCTTATTTTTGAAATGTTCTCTGAGATATCTTCTCTGTGCAGTCCTGATTCCTTGGTACATCAATCCCTCTTAGCAATTTATGTCAGTCACAGCTTTTGTTTACCTGTCTGCCTGTTGGCTTTCAGGTTTCTCAAGAGGTACGGCTTTCTTTTTTGTATTTGTATCCTATGTTTAGTATAAAGCCTGGCATTAAGTAGGTGTCCAGTAAATCTTTATTGAACGAAGAATTTTGGTGCGTAAGTTTTATTAATCTGGTTAAAAATTATTTTTGGTTTTTTGGTTTGCCTGGGATAAGATATTACCCTCATAGGGCAGTGCCTGTAGCTCAGTGAGTAGGGTGCCTGCCACCATATACTGAGGTTGGCGGGTTTGAACCAGCTGTGGCCAAACTACAACAAAAAAATAGCTGGGCCTTGTGGCGGGCACCCGTAGACCCAGTGACTTGGGAGACTGATGCGAGAGAGTCGCCTAAGCCCAAGAGCTGGAGGTTGCTGTGAGCTGTGATGTCTCAGCACTCTACCAAGGGCGACAAAGTGAGACTCTGTCTCTAAAATAAAATAAAATAAAGATGTGCCTTCATTATTCAAGTGAATTACCTCTAAATATGAATGTATTTTAAAAAAATTAGTAAACTTTATTGAAAAATAAGTTAACATTCCTGGCTGGCATAGTGACGCCTATAATCCTAGCACTCTGGGAGGCCGAGGTGGTGGATTGCCTGAGCTCACAGGGGTTCAAGACCAGCCTGAGCTAGCATGAGATCCCATCTCTAAGAATAGCTAGGCATTATGGCGGGCGCCTGTAGCCTATGAGTTTGAGTTTGAGGTAGTCCCAGCTACTTGGGAGGCTTAGGCAAGAGGATTTCTTGGGCCCAAGAATTTGAGGTTGCTGTGAGCTATGATACAATGGCACTCTACTGAGGGTGACAAAGGGAGACTCTGTCTCAAAAAAAAAAAAAGAAAAATAAGTTACATACAATCAAACACATGCATTTTAAGTATATAGCGTGAATTTGGCAACATGTATATGCCTGTGTAATCACTATGATATCACAATACAGAATATTTCTCTCACTCCCAAACGTTCCTTGATTGCCTCTTTGAAATCATTTCTAACTCGTATCCCACTCTTTGCCCTAGGGCTTTTGTCAGTGTAGGTTAATTTTGCCTTTTCTAGAATTTCATATAAATGGAATCATACCGTATATACTCTTTTGTGTCTGGCTTCTTTTGTTCACCATGTTTTTGTGATTTCATTCATACTGTTTTATCTATCGGTAAATAGTTCAGTCTTTTTTAAAAGTATAACCCTCTAGCATTAAAAAAAAAAAAAGAATTTGAAAACATTTTAGACTTAGAGAAGAGCTGCAAAAATAATGTGGAGAGTTCTTTCTTCTTTTCTATGGTAACATCTTGCTTGGCCATAATATAGTTAAAAAAACTGAGAAATTAGGCTCGGCACCCATGCTCAATGGTTAGGGTGCCAGCAACATATACTTGGGCTGGTGGGTTCAAACCCAGCCAAGGCCTGCTAAACAGCAATGACAACAGTAACAAAAAGATAACCAGGCGTTGTGGGGGGTGCCTGTAGTCCCAGCTACTCAGAGGCTGAAGCAAGAGAATACCTTGAGCCCAAGAGTTTGAGGTTGCTGTGAGCTGTGACAGTACAGCACTCTACTGAGGGCGACATAGCGAGACTCAGGTCTCAAAACAAAAAACCAAACTAAGAAATTAATACTAGAATAGTACTATTAATTCAACTACAGACTTTACTTAGTTTTTATCAGTTTTTTCACTATTGTCCTTTTTGGTTCCAGGATCCAGTGCAGAATCTCACATTGTATAGCTCCTTAATCTCTCCCAATCTGTAATGATTTCTATGTCTTTCTTTTTCATTGCTTTGATACTTTTAAAGAGTACTGATTAGGTATTTTGTACAATATTTCACAATTTGGGTTTGTTTGATTTCTGGTTCATAGATGGCACCTTCCAGCTATGTCCCCACGTGGAGGAGAAGGGGTAAGGGATCTCTCTTGAGTCTCATTTATAAGAGCAGTAATCCCATTTAAAGCTCTGTGCCCTCATAACCTAACGACTCCAAAGGCCCTACTTGCTACATTATCTTGTTGGTATTAAATTTCAACATAATTTTGGTGGGATACATTCAGACCATAGCATGTCCTGTGAAACTGCTATCTAGCACAATCTGTGAATTAGTTATTCTCACAAACATGTTTTGAGTGATACAGAGTTACCATTTATAGCATGAATGGGTTATAAATTTTCAGATTTAGAATGTAGTGAAATTATTGGTTCTTCTTGATTGTTAAAAAAAAGAAGAAGAAGAAGAAGAATGGGACAGGCATGGTGGTTCACACCTGTAATCATAGCACTTTGGGAGGCCAAGGCAGGAGGATTACTTGAGGTTAGGAGTTTGAGACCATCTAGAGCTAGACCCCATTGCTAAAAAAATATAAAAATTAATACCTCATGCCTGTAGTCTCAGCTACTTGGGAGGCTGAGATAGTAGGATCATTTGAGCCTGGGAATTTCAGGTTGCAGTTAGCTATGATGATGCCACTGCACTCTGTTACCCAAGGTAGAGCAAGACTCTATCTTTAAAAAATATATATATATAGTGGGCGGCACCTGTGACTCAAAGAAGTAGGGTGCCAGCTCCATATGCAGGAGGTGGCAGGTTTAAACCCACCTCTGGCCAAAAAAAAAAAAAAAAAATCAAATAACTTTTGACTCCCCCACATTTTAACTACTAATAGCCTACTGTTGACTGGAAGTCTTACTGATAAACAGTTGATTAACATATATTTTGTAGGTCATATGTATTATATACTGTCTTCTTAAAATAAAGTAAGCTAAAGAGGAGAAAATTGTATTCAGAAAATCATAAGAGAAAATATATTTACTGTTTATAAAGCAGAAGTGAATCATCATTGAAGATCTTTATCCTTATTTTCTTGACATTGAGTGGGTTGAAGAGGAAGGGCTGGTCTTGCTGTCTTGGGTGGCAGAGATGGGATAGGGGAGGAAGTGGAAGGGCAGGCAGCAAAGGCAGGCACATACGTGTAACTTTTATAGAAAACAATCTTCATATAAATGGACCTGTGTGGTTCAAGAGTCCACCGTAATTTGTTTGCTAAGTACAGATGAATTGATATATGAAAGAATAATGTGTAGAACTTAGATAATACTGGGCAGTGCCTGTGCTTAATGGGTAAGGTGCCAGCCACATACACCAAGGCTGGTAGGTTCAAACCCAACTGTGGCCAGCTAAAACAATGACAACTGCAACAACAACAAAAAAATAGCTGCGAGCAGCGCCTGTGGCTCAATGAATAGGATGCCAGCCCCATATACTGAGGGTGGTAGGTTCAAACCCAGTCCCCGCCAAACTGCAGCAACAACAACAACAAAAAAAATAGCTAGGCATTGTGGCGGACACCTGTAGTCCCAGCTACTTGGGAGGCTGAGGCAAGAGAATTGCCTAAGCCCAAGAGCTGGAGGTTGTATGATACTACGGCACTCTACTAAGGGCAACAGCTTGAGACTCTGTCTTAAAAAAAAAACAAAACTTAGATAATACTGAACTATATTTTTAGCTTCACCAGTGGGTAAGAGTAAGCTATGTTTCATATAAAAAATACCTATCAAGACAATTTACAATTACTCTCTTACCCCTAATTCTTTAGCAACATTCTTTGCACACATATCTGGATCTGGTCCTTTGCATTTTGGCTTGATCTGCAGGTAATGTTTTTCTTTTCTTTTTGAGACTTCTTTTTCCCTTAAAATTAAATCTATAGGGTGCTCTAGTTTCTTTTATTATTATATAAGTTGCCTAAATGTAGGTTTATTTTTAGATCCCAAATTTTGTAGTTTTGGTCCTTATTTAAGTACATTGTTTTAGCTTTTTTGTGTTTATATGGGACAGACAGATACATCAGGCTACGAATGTTCTGAGGACAAAGCAAGCTTAACAAGATATTGAAAGTCAACCTACAAATGGTGAACTAGTACCTTTTGTAATAACCTGGATAGAACTGGAGACCATTCTTTTTTTTTTTTTTTTGAGATAGAGTCTCACTATGTCGCCCTCAATAGAGTGCTATGGCATCACAGCTCACAGCAACCTCGAACTCTTGGGCTCCAGCAGTTCTCCTGCCAGAGCTCCCCAAGTAGCTGGGACCACAGACACCCATCGCAATGCCCAGCTATTTTTTTGTTGCAGTTGTCATTGTTTTGCTGGCCTGGGCCGGGTTTGAATCTGCCAGCCTAGATATGTGGCTGGTACCCTACCCACTGAGTACAGGCACCGCCATGGAGACCATTCTTTTAAGTGAAGTATTGCAAGAATGGAAAAGGAACTCCACATGTTTTTTTTTTTTTTTTTTGAGACAGAGCCTTAAGCTGTCACCCTGGATAGAGTGCTGTGGCATCACAGCTCCAATTCCTGGGCTCAAGGGAGTCTCCTTGCCTCCGCCTCCAAAGTAGCTGGGACCAAGGCATCTGCCACAACGCCCGGCTAGTTTTTGGTTGCAGCCGTCATTGTTGTTTGGCGGGCCCGGGCTGGATTCGAACCCACCAGCTCAGGTGTACATGGCTGGTGCCTTAGCCCGTTAAGCCACAGGCGCTGAGCCTCCACATGTATTATTAAATTGGAACTAATCAATCAACACCCAGTGTCTACGTTTTGGTAGTAATTCATTGGAAAGTAAGCAGGTGGAAGAGGATAGGAGAGGAGGGGTAAATTTAGACCTAACAGGTACAATGTACACTCTCCAGGTGATGGGCACACTTACAAATTTGACTCAAACTGTATAAAAGCAATTCATGCCAGGTGTGGTGGCTCATGCCCAATAATCCTAGTACTCGGGGAGGCTGAGACTGGTGGATTGCCTTAGCTCAGGTGTTCAAGACCAGCCTGAGCCAGAGAGAGATCCCGTCTCTAAAAATAGCTGGGTGTTGGCTTGGCACCTGTAGCTCAGCTGCTAGGGCACCAGCCACATACACTGGATGTGAATCCAGTCCAGGCCTGCCAAACAACAATGACAACTATAATCAAAAAATAGCTGGGCATTGTGGTGGGTTCCTGTAGTCCCAGCTACTCCCAGCTACCCAGAGGTTGAGGCAAGAGAATCGCTTAAGCCCAAGAGTTGGAGGTTGCTGTGAGCTTTGATGCCATGGCATTCTACCAAGGGTGACAAAGTGAGACTGTGTCTCAAAAACATAATAATAATAAAATAGCTGGACAATGTGGTGTGTGCCTCTGTAGTCACAGCTACTTGGGAGGCTGAGGCAAGAGAATTGCTTGAGCCCAAGAGTCTGAGGTTCCTGTGAGCTGTGATGCCGTGGCACTCTACCGGGGGCAACAAAGTGAGACTGTGTCTCAAAAATAAATAAATAAATAAGTAAAAAACAAAAGCAATTCATGTAACCAAATTCTGGGAGGGAAAAAAGTCAATCTAAGATTAGGTCTTTGAATTTAGGAGAGCAAAAATGAAGGAACTAATCTGTACTATTTGTGCATTTCTTTGATTTTATTTGCATAGATTGCTAAAAATGTTATATCATTGAATTTATTGTTACTAACAGTGAGCAATAGAGTGAAAATAGAAAACAGAGAATTGGCATATTTTAGGCTATATAAATCTTGCCCATTTTTCAAGTGGCAAATAGGTATAAACAGTCTTGTGGCTTCTATTAATCTTAGTGTTACTGTTACTTAGTTTTATAATATTATGCTCTGAAATCTATTTCTGAGATGTCAAATGAGACATTCTCTTCTGAGTAAATGAGTGACATAAAGTGCTTAATATCACTTCTTCATGGTCACAGATTAATCTGACAGACTGCTAATCTGTAAAATGTGGTTTCTTCAAAAAGCAAAATGCTAGCCAATAATTGTTGAGTGAGAGTAATCTGAATGTTAGAAGCAATGCTTTGAAAAAGCCAGAATAATCCTGTTTTGTATAGGTCTCATACATGAGTTTAGGTCTTTTTTTTTTTTTTTGCAGTTTTTGCCCAGGGCTGGGTTTGAGGACGGTGCCCTACTCCTTTGAGCCACAGGCGCCACCCAGTCTTATTTTTATTCTTACCCTAGAGACTATATGATTGGCGGAAAACACCTCAGAGTGTGATAGACCTGGGTTTGTATCCCAGCTCTGCCTTGTACTAACTACTGACCACCAGCATGTTACTTTGCATTTATATGTCTCAATTTCTTTATTTAATTAAAAATATGTAGGGGTGTGATGGGATAAACTTTTAGTATAAGGTTTAAATGAAATGATGTACATAAAATGGTGTAATGAAAGAAGTTCTCTTCCTCTGCTAATGATACCAAAGTATTAATATACTGAATATAATATACTTGAGCTGTAAGGGAAAAATCTGAGGAGTAAGGAGAAAAATATCAACATTAAACATCATTTACACTATGTATTGTTGAAAAACCTGGAATCCTAGGCAGATGTCAATGAGTGTACACATTCTTGTTTTAACTTTTTTTAAAGTATTGTAAATGATCATGAACTTTATAGAAAGTTAAAGTTCTTCTCTGATCAACTTTTAATGACAAGGTATTTTAGCATCAGGTTATGTTTCCATGAAACAAAACAGTGTTTCAATGAAAGGTTATTTTTTTGCAGTAGGTTTTTAGAGATCAAGTTCTTACTTAAATTAAAAAATGTTTATGACAGGGATATCAGTGATTTGTTTCTAATCAGTACAAGGGAATTACTTGCTCAAGCTTGTAATCCCAGCTACTTGGGAGGCTGAGTCAGGAGAACCACTTCAGCCTAGTTTTTTTTTTTTTTTTTTTTGAGACAGAGCCTCAAGCTGTCACCCTGGATAGAGTGCTGTGGCATCACAGCTCACAGCAACCTCCAATTCTTGGGCTCAAGCGAGTCTCTTGCCGCCACCTCCCAAGTAGCTGGGACTACAGGCGCCCGCCACAACACCTGGCCATTTTTTTGGATGCAGCCGTCACTGTTTGGTGAGCCCAGGCTGGATTCAAACCCACCAGCTCAGGTGTATGTGGCTGGCGCCTTAGCCCGTTGAACCACAGGCGCCAAGCCAGCCTAGTTGTTGAAGACTGCAACTGGCTATGATCTGTGCTCTGCAAGCTGGGTGACAGAGTGAGACTATAAAAAAAAAAAAAGAAAGAAAGGCTCAGCGCCTGTAGCTTAGCTGCATACATCAGAGCTGGGAGGTTCTAACCCAGCCCAGGCCTGCCAAACAACAAAGACAACCACAATAAAAAAATACCCCAGCATTGTGGAGGGCACCTGTAGTCCCAGTCCCAGTCCCAGTCCCAGCTACTCAGGAGGCTGGAGGCATGAGAATCACTTGAGCCCAAGAGTTTGAGGTTGCTGTGAGCTGTAATGCCACAACACTCTTCCTACAGCGACATAGTGATATTCTGTCTCAAAAAAGAAAAGAAAGAGTACCAACCAGGGAAGAAGTTAAAAAAACCCAGCTCCTTAGTGTTGGTAAATCAGATGATTACTCTGCTACCAGCAGAATCATCTTAGGACCTTTGATCATTTGTCCTTTCATGCATAAGGAGATGCAACTCTGATCATGTTTTGTTGTTATTGGAATGGCTGCAACTCACTTGACATTTAAGTGAACATTTTTTGCATGGTGTGTTTACTTGGACTGGAGTCCAGGGCACTTATCATGTTTCTGTTAGCAATTGTATATCCTCACCAAACTTACTGGCATTAGAGGTGCTTAAAGGAGTGAGAAAAACAACCTAAAGTCAGAAGTATTTCACAATAAAATTGGTGTATTGTCACTAGGACATCTCAAACAACTCAGAGCACTCTTTTTCTCTTTTCTTGTGGTAAAATATACATAACGTAAAATTTACCATTTTTATGTATATGATTCAGTGACAATAGTTAGCTGTGCAATGCTCATCGCTATCCATTTCCAGAACTTTTTTCATCATCTCAAACAGAAACTTCATATTCATGAAGCGATAACTCTCTATTCCTTCTCCTCTCAGTCCCTAGTAACCTCTAATCTACTTTATGTCTCTATGAGTTTGCATATTCTGAATATTTCATGAAAGTAGAATCATATAATAACTTGTTTTTATGTCTGGCTTATTTCTGTTAGCACAGTGTTTTTAAAGTTTGTCCATGTTGTAGCATGTATCAGAATTTTATTCCTTGTTGACGATGAATGATATTACATTGGTGGTATATGATGCTTTTGTTTTTTGATATGAGTTGGTCTTGAACTCCTGGCATAAATCGATGCTTCCTCCTCAGCCTGTCAAAGTGCTGGAATTAGAGGTGTGAGTCGCCATGCCTAACCTCATTTTATTTAATAAGTTCATCTGTTGATGGACATTTGGATTGTTTCCACCTTCTGCTATTATGAATAGGAACATTGGTGTACAAGGACCTGTATTCCTGCTTTTAGTTCGTTTAGGTATATACCTAAGAATGGAAATGCCACATCATGTAGTTAATTCCATGTTTAGGTTTTGAGGAACTGCCATACTGCTTTCCACAGAGTCTTTAACATCTTGCATTCCCTTCAGCAATTCACAAAGCTTCCAATTTCTCCACATCCTTGGAGAGTTGTGAAAATGAAATGTGATAAATTCATACTAGATCCATTGTTGTATATTAACAATTTTTTTTTGAGACAGAGCCTCAAGCTATAGCCCTAGGTAGAGTGCCTCACAGCTCACTGCAACCTCAAACTCCTGGGATTAGGTGATTTTCTTGCCTCAGCCTCTGAAGTAGCTGGGACTACAGGCATCTGGGACAATGCCCGACTTTTTTTTTTTTTTTTTTGGTTGTAGTTGTCCATACACCAGCTCTGGTGTATGGGGCTGGCATCTTAGCTGCTTGAGCTACAGGCGCTACCTGTATATTAACAATTTGAGGCTCGGCGCCTGTGGCTCAATGGGCTAAGGTGCCAGCCATGTACACCTGAGCTGGCGGGTTCGAATCCAGCCTGGGCCTGCCAAACACCGGAGGTTGCTGTGAGCTGTGATGCTACAGCACTCTATCCAGGGTGACAGCTTTGAGGCTCTGTCTCAAAAAAAAAAAAAAAACCAATTTGAGTAGAATAAACTGAACTTGACAGGACCTATGGTGAATGGGTTTGCAAAG
>CAUYON010021716.1:0-10539 GCA_963573935.1 Arctocebus calabarensis | reverse complement strand
TTTTTTTTTTTTGAGACAGAGCCTCAAGCTGTCACCCTGGATAGAGTGCTGTGGCATCACAGCTCACAGCAACCTCCAATTCCTGGGCTCGAGTGAGTCTCCTGCCTCTGCCTCCCAAGTAGCTGGAACTACAGGCGTCCGGTCATTTTTTGGTTGCAGCCATCATTGTTGTTTGGCGGGCCTGGGCTGGATTCGAACTCATCAGCTTAGGTGTATGTGGTTGGTGCCTTAGCCCATTGAGCCACAGACGCCAAGCCGTACAGGCTGGAAAAGTTTTGTTGCATTTTCTAGGAACCTCATAGTCTCAAAGTAGGACTCTGATGACTTAAAACCTGTGTTTAGGGCCAAGTGAGGTAGCTCACACCTATGATACTAGCACTTTGGGAAGCTAAGGTGGAAGGATTGCTTTAAGGCAGGAGTTCAAGAACGTTCTGACTAAAAAATAGAAAAATTAGCCAGATATGGTGGCACAAGCCTATAGTCCCAGCTACTTGGGAGGCTGAGGCAGGAGGATTGCTTGAGCCTAGGAGTTGGAGGTTGCAGTGATCCATAATGATGCCGTTGCACTCTACCTGTGGCAATGGAGCAAGACTCTGTCTCAAAAAAAAATTGTTTTAAAGAAATTTTCCCCATTGACCAAAGTCTTTAACAATTCAAGTATCTATTTAAGGGCCATACATTGCATTTGGTTATATCCATTTTTTCCTTTTCGGGTTTCACGGGTTCTGTACTTTTTGTCTATTTTCATTTATTCATTCATTTGAAACAGTCTTGCTTATGCCCCTGGCACGATCAAAGTTCACTGCAGCAACCTCAAACTCCTGACCTTAAGTAATCCTTCCACCTTGGCCTCCCAGAGTGCTAGGATTACAGGCACGAGCCACCATGCTTTGCCTCCCTATTTTTTAAAAATGATAGACTTGACTCGAAAGATGTTCCTCTTTCTGGACGTTACTGGTTGCTTGGTATCATTTATAGCTGGTTCCTTTCTCCCTTGTATTTCTTACAAATTGGAAGTTAAAACTAAGTTAGTGAATTCATTTTAGACTGGATGAATTTAACGAGTTTGAAAAAAGAGTCTCACTTTATCGCCCTTGGTGGAGTGCTGTGGCATCACACAGCTCTCAGCAATCTCCAACTCCTGGGCTTAGACGATTCTCTTGTCTCAGCCTCCCGAGTAGCTGTGACTATAGGCGCCCACCACGACGCCCAGCTATTTTTCTGTTTTTTGCAGTTCGGCTGAGGTCAGATTTGAACCCGCCACCTTCGGTATATGGGGCCGGTGCCTTACTCAATGAGCCAGAGGCGCCGCCCCTTTATGAGTTTTTTTTAAGTCTTTGGAAATATATGTTGATTTATAAGAATTTAAGTCATTTTACATAATATATCTTGATTCTGTGAGTTATATGTAGAATTTCTTACCTATACATTGACTCACTAAAGATTTTATTTTTGAAAGGAAAATATGTTTAGACTTATGGAAGCAAATATAAATTAGTTAGATTTGGCTCTACTAACTCATGTCTTGTATAAAGTTTCAGACATACATAAGTAGATCCTTATAATTACAAAGTCGAAAATATTAAGAGATGTGAAGTTTAAAAATCTTCTAATTGTAAGAGCAACACAAAGTAACTTGTCCTATAACTAAAACAAAACTGAATAGATGACTTCAATAAATATCACATTTACAAATTCAACACTATTGATAAAACTATTAAAATGAAATCTGCCACTAAAATATAAGGCAAATCATGAGTGTGCTTGAATTTGAGGAAAAAGATAATGTGTCTACAATGGGAAATAATGAACTACAAAGCCATATTGGGATGTGGATACTGTACGGTACCAAACTCACTGGCTAAATGATTCATTGTTTTCCTACCAGCCTTGTAGCACTAGATTAAAATTCGTGCCAGCATCATAAATTACTGCATTACCATCTTTTGTATTTTTAAGTTAATAAAACTACTAAAGATAATATGCAGATGACAAGAGTTTAATGTAGTTGAAAGTGTTTAGAGATTAGTACTAGGCTAGAAGATGTATTCCCAAAAATACAACCCTGTTCTCTATCCTCTAAAATTTTTATCCTTATGGTTTGGGATAGAACATGAGAATCTGCATTTTTAAAAGCTTTCTGGGGGATTCTGATATATGACCTTGTTTGTGAACTTTGGTTATCCTATTAATTTTTAGTTTGGCTTAAACAATTACTACTTGACAGGTAATATTTTCATATCTCGAACCTCAATCCCAAATGCTGCCTCTGAGGAAGGAGATGAAGATGACTTGGTATCCAACAAAGTAATATTTAAAATAGGTAAGAAAGAAAGATAACTAAATTATTTCCTTAAAATAGAGAGAGAAGACTTTTGTTTTTAACTCTTGACTCTTATTTTTTTCAAAATTTTTAGGGGATCTTGGGCATGTAACAAGGATTTCTAGTCCACAAGTTGAAGAGGGTGATAGTCGTTTTCTCGCAAATGAAGTTTTACAGGAGGTAATTTTTCTCTTTTAATAATAATGTTGGCTTTGTATTGTTTTAATCTGTTGATAGAGGAATATAAATCAGATATGTTGGGCAGCACCTGTGGCTCAGTGAATAGGGTGCCAGCCCCATATACCAAGGGTGGCAGGTTCGAGCCCAGCCCCAACCAAACTGCAACAAAAAAATAGTTGAGCATTTTGGCCGGTGCCTGTAGTCCCAGCTACTTGGGAAGCTGAGGCAAGAGAATCTCCTAAGCCCAAGAACTGGAGGTTGCTGTAAGCTATGATGTCACAGCACTCTACTGAGGGTGACAAAATGAAATTCTGTCTCTCAAAAGAAAAAAGGCGGGGGGCGTCACCTGTGGCTCATTGAGTAGGGCGCTGGCCCCATATACCGAAGGTGGCGGGTTCAAACCTGGCCTCAGCTAACCTGCAGAACAGAAAAATAGCCGGGCATTGTGGCGGGTGCCTTTAGTCCCAGCTACTTGGGAGGCTGAGACAAGAGAATCGCCTAAGCCCAGGAGTTGGAGGTTGCTGTGAGCTATCTTCTGCCCAGGGTGATAAAGTAAGAATCTGTCTCTACAAAAAAAAAAACAAAAAAACAGATATGTTAAAATTTTAGGTTAATATCTAGTATAATGGAAACACCAAATAGAACCAGGGGTTTCCAGTCTTCTCCAGTGCACATTGGAAGACCTATCTTTGGCCACACATTTAAAAACGCAAGCACTGGCTTGGCACCTGTAGCTCAGCAGCTAGGGCACCAGCCACATACACTGAGCTATCAGGTTCAAATCCAGCCTGGGCCTGCCAAACAGTAGTGACAACTACAACCAAAAAATAGCTGGGCGTTGTGGTGGGTGCCTGTAGTCCCAGCTACTTCGGAGGCTGAGGCAAGAGAATCCCTGTGAGCTATAATACCACTGGCACTACCAGGGGTGACAAAGCGAGACTCTGTCTTTGAAAAACAAAAGAGTTGGGTGGTGCCTGTGGCTCAGTCAGTAAGGTGCCAGCCCCATGTACCAAGGGTGGTGGGTTCAAACCTGGCCTCGGCCAAACTGCAACAACAAAATAGCCAGGCATTGTGGTGGGCGCCTGTAGTCCCAGCTACTCGGGAGGCTGAGGCAAGAGAATCGGCTAAGCCCAAGAGCTAGAGGTTGCTATGAGATGTGTGAGGCCATGATACTCTACCAAGGGCAACAAAGACTATGTCTCTACAGAAAAAAAAAAAAGAGTTTTGAATGAGGCCGCTCTTGTGGCTCAGTGGATAGGGTGCTGGCGGGTTCAAGCCTGGCCCCAGCCAAACTGCAACGAAAAATAGCTGGGCGTTGTGGTGGACGCCTATAGTCCCAGCTGCTTGGGAGGCTGAGGCAAGAGAATCACCTAAGCCCGGGAGCTGGAGGTTGCTGTGAGCTGTGATGCTACCGAACTCTACCGAGGGCAACATAGTAACACTGTCTCAACAACAAAAAAAAATAGATAAGTAGAATAATATAATCACATGATCCTATGAGGTTTTTTTTGCTGTTTTTGGCCAGGGTCGGGTTTGAACCCACCACCTCCGGCATATGGGGTCAGTGCCCTACTCCTTGAGCCACAGGCACCCCCCCTGGACTCTTTTAAAATATATACAGTTGTCTGCTTTTTTACGTACGTGTGTGTATGTTTGTAACTTGTTTGTGTGTGTGACAAGTGAATTTCGTGTTTACATGTGAATTCTTTGAGGAATAAGAGTTTCTTCGGAGAATTTAGTTAGGCTAGTGAAAAAGAAGAGACATTTACTTTTAGATATGTATTTAAATTTTCCTTGTGAGAATGTATATTACTTATTAATTTGAAAAATAAATCTCTCCAAATTTGGTTGCTTATTCTTTGAATAGGTCCAAACTCTGACATTTTAATTTAGTCCTATTTCTCATGTAAGTCATTGAAGTATAATCTCATTTTATTTTGACTGTTTTTACATTCCCTTAAACTTTTTTTTTTTAATTTTATAGAATTATACCCACCTACCAAAAGCGGATATTTTTGCCCTCGCCCTCACAGTGGTATGTGCTGCTGGTGCTGAACCTCTTCCAAGAAATGGAGACCAATGGCATGAGATCAGACAGGGTAGATTGCCTCGGATACCACAAGTACTTTCTCAAGAATTTACAGAGTTGCTAAAAGTGAGCATTTTATATGTAAGGCACTTTATTGGTATGGATGAATATTTTAAATTCTTGCATTTACCTTAATTTTTCTTTTCTTTTGTAGGTTATGATTCATCCAGATCCAGAGAGAAGACCTTCAGCAATGGCACTGGTGAAGCATTCAGTATTGCTGTCTGCTTCAAGAAAGAGTGCAGAACAGTTACGAATAGAATTGAATGCTGAAAAGTTCAAAAATTCCCTTTTGCAGAAGTAAGTGAGGATAGTTTCATTTTTACTCTCATTCTCTTTAATTCTCAAATTTTTATGAGAGTAGATTTAGGGTTTCTGTCAACAAAGGACATAATAGTTTGATATGTTATTATACATTAAAAACTTAGGGATGTCTACCTTAAATTAATTTTTGACCCATTAAATTTGTGTTGATTCTATTTTCTTTTTTTTTAAGACAGAGTCTCACTTTGTTGCCCTTGGTAGAATCCTGTGGCATTACAGTTTGCAGCAACCTCAAATTTTGGGGCTTACACAATTCTCTTGCCTCCCCAGTAGCTGAGACTATAGGAGCCTGCCACAACGCTAGCTATTTTTTAGAGATGGGGGGTCTCACTCTTGCTCAGGCTGGTCTCGAACTCCTGAGCTCAAGCAATCTGCTCGCCTCAGCCTTCCAGAGTGCTAGAATTATAGATATGAACCACTGGGCCTGAATTATGAACTTGAAAAAAAATTTTTTTTTTTTCTTTTTTAAGAGACAGAGTCTCATTTTGTCGCCCTTATTAATAAAGTACTATCTCATCACAGCTCACAGCAACCTCCAGCTCCTGGGCTTAGATGATTCTCTTGCTTCAGCCTTCTGAGTAGCTGGGACTAAGTGCCTGCCACAACACCCAGCTGTTTTTGGTTGCAGTTTGGCTGGGGTCGGGTTCGAACCCGCCACCCTCAGTATATGGGGCTGGCACCCTACTCACTGGGCCACAGGCGCTGCCTTGAACTTTGAAAATGTTAAGAATAAGATGAACAAGGTGGCTCACACCTATAATGCTAGCATTCTGGGAAGCCAAGGCGGGTGATTTGCTTGAGCTCATGAGTTTGAGATTAGCCTGAACAAAAGTGAAACCCAGTCTCTACTAAAAATAGAAAAACTGAGGCAAGAGGAACGCTTGAACCCAAGAGTTTGAGGTTGCTGTGAGCTATGACTCAACAGCACTCTACCTAGGGCAACAGCTTGAGACTCTTGTCTCAGAAAAAAAGAGAAGAAAATGTTAAGAATAGTTTATGTTGGGCGGCACCTGTGGCTCACAGGAGTATGGCGCAAGCCCCATATGCTAGAAGTGGCGGGTTCAAACCCATCCCTGGACAAAAGCTGCAAAAAATAAATAAATAAATAAAAATAAATAAAAGATTAGCTTATGTTTGCAAGTGGTGATAGTCCCCAAACCCTAAGTCATAGGAAAAGGTAAGAGAACCTGTACCAGATTTTTCTTCCCAGATTCTCACCTAAAATTAATGTTTTCCTTGCAATACTATTCCAGTGTTTTTCTTTTCTTTTTTATTCTTTTTTAGAGACAGAGTCTCACTTTATCGCCCTCAGAGTGCTTTGGCGTTATAGCTCACAGCAACCTCCAACTCTTAGGCTTAGACAATTCTCTTGCCTCCCCAGTAGCTGGGACTACAGGGGCCAAGTTCGAACCCACCACCCTCTGTATATGGGGCCGGCGCCCTACCCACTGAGCCACAGGTGCTGCTCTATCCCAGTGTTTTTCAACATATTTTATCTTACAGCACAATTGAACTTATAGTTAAACTTATTTTGGTCCAAGAAGTAATAAAAAAGAATATACTTACTGTGCTTTGAACTTCTTTGAAAAATAATTTAATTAATAATCTTTAAAAATTTTCATGGCATACCTAAGATTCTATCATGGGACTACCAGTATACTGTGGCATACAGTGATTTGAAAATCACTGCTCTGTTCTACTTATTTTATGAAAGGATAGAATTAATGTCAATTAGGTTAGTAGATGATTATCATAATCTGACCTGAATAACTTGATATTTCTGGAAACATAGTTGCAATGATACAGGTTCTTTTTTTTTTTGAGACAGAGCCTCAAGCTGTCGCCCTGGGTAGAGTGCTCCAATTCCTGGGCTCAAGCGAGTCTCCTGCCTCAGCCTCCCAAGTAGCTGGGACTGCAGGCGTCCACCACAAAGTCCAGCCATTTTTGTTTTTGGTTGCAGCCATCATTGTTGTTTGGCGGGCCCAGGCTGGATTCGAACCCGCCAGCTTAGGTGTACGTGGCTGGCGCCTTAGCCCGCTGAGCCATAGGCGCCGAGCCGGTTTTATACTAAATATTAACATTTATTTAAATTATAAAAATTTTACATTTTTTATATATATATATATATATATATATTTTTTTTTTTTTTTTTTTTTTTTAGAAAGAGCCTAAAGCTGTAAACCTGGATAGATTGCTGTTGCATCACAGCTCACAGCAACCTCCAACTCCTGGGCTCCAGCAAGACTCCTGCCTCTGCCCCCCAAGTAGCTGGGACTACAGGCGCCTGCCACAACCCCCGGCTATTTTTTTTGTAGAGACAGAGTCTCACTTTATCACCCTCGGTAGAGTGCCCTGGTGTCACACAGCTCACAGCAACCTCCATCTCCTGGGCTTAGGCGATTCTCTTGCCTCAGCCTCCTGAGTAGCTGAGACCACAGGCGCCTGCCACAATGCCCGGCTATTTTTCTGTTTTGCAGTTCGGCTGAGGCTGGGTTTGAACCAGCCACCTTCGGCATATGGGGCCGGCGCCATATTCGCTGAGCCACAGGTGCCGCCCAGTCCAGCTATTTGTTTTTGGGTTGCAGCAGTCATTGTTGGTTGGCGAGCCCAGGCTGGATTTGAACCTGCCAGCTCAGGTTTACGTGGCTGGCGCCTTAGCCCGCTGAGCCACAGGCGCCCAGCCGATACAGGTTCTTAAAAAGAGAAAAATTGCTGGGGAGTATTAAGTAACCATAGGTCACCTTTTTTTTGGAGACAGTTTCACTTTGTCACCGTGGTAGAGTGCCCTGGCATCACAGCAACTTTAAACTCTTGGGCTCCAGCGATTCTCTTGCCTCAACCTCCTTAGTAGCTGGGACTACAGGCATCTGCGACAGCCCCTGGCTAGTTTTTCTATTTTTAGTAAACAGGCTTTGCTCAGGTTGATCTTGAACTCTTGAGCTCAGACAGTCCACTCATCTTGGCCTCCTAGGATTACAGATGCGAGCAACCACACCTGGCCTAAATTCAAGTTTTATTTGAAATTATTTTTTAAACCTAGTCTTTACTAACATCTTTATTACTTATGTTCTTGCATACAAGTGTATATGATATTTTAATTTTAAAAGCACAAAATAAAATCCTTTCATAAATTTTACTTGTCAGAAGTTACATGTTTTCTCCAAAGTAAGTTTCATGTTATTTTTTCCTTAACTAAAGGCATCTTAGAATAATGATAGCATGCAAATATCTCCCAATTGATGGTAATATTTCTCTTTGGCCTCCTGAGAGCTCTTCCTAGGATAAATACAGTAGGTGAAAAGTCTTGTTTTCGATTTTTATGTTCATAGAGAACTCAAGAAAGCCCAGATGGCAAAAGCTGCAGCTGAGGAAAGAGCACTCTTCACTGACCGGATGGCTACTAGGTCCACCACCCAGAGTAATAGAACATCTCGACTGATTGGAAAGAAAATGAACCGCTCTGTCAGCCTTACTATATATTGAACTCCTCATTTCCCACTTCCCCCAAAAAACTGTGACAAGAGGAAGCTAGGTTTAAATCACTGCTAGAATCCAGTTTGCAATTACCTTTTTGATTGGTGTCAGTAGTTTTACTGAAATATTTTTTTAGGACTTTGATTTGTGAATTACGGTTGAAAGCTGTATTTTGACCATTGCTATATCAGGCTTTCATCTAGTCTTACAAATCTGTTTTTTGTAGGATGTCAGTCACTGTTACATGTTACATTAGCCTTTTCCAGGGTTAACCACTGTGGTGGTGTGCTGCTTATAGTTTGCTGTTGCATCGTCATAAAAGGTATCTTTCCCTGTAGTGACCTGTATAAACGGACTCGGACTCTAGGGCTTTATTGCAAACATGTTCTCCCTTTGAAAAGGGAAATGCTAAATGACTCAGTACTACTCAGCCTTCATGTACCTGTGTGTCAATCTTATATTTCTTTTTAATTGTGAATTAATTATACTTGTATATCCAACTGGGAGCACTTTGTAGGCATTGCATGAACCATGGGATGATAATTCTGTGGAAGTATTGCCTTGTGAATTTGCTGCTATTTTAGTTTTGTCTTTGCTGTAAAATTGTAGCATTAAACAATCATTGTTAATAGGCTTTCTCTTTGAAATAATTATGTGAAATGTATAGCTGCTCTTGATGAAAAGCAGCTATTTGCCCTTTTTTCTTTGAACATTGAAGCTAGTGCATTGGAAAAATGCACCCCCCATGCCATATTAATGTAGTATAATTATTACTGGTTTTATAATCTTTTTGGTAATATCCTTTTCTCTTTTTTAAAAATGTTTCCTCCCTCCCAACATTTTTGTACTTGATTATATTCTTAGTCTGTTTTTAAATGTTTTTACCTGGTTTCTCTTCAATATTGTGTATATAAACTGATCTTGGTGATACTGTACATAGCTCTTTGAAATGCCAGAATGACTTCTGACATTCCAAGTTTTTCACAAAATATATTTTATCTGCACTTAGCCATTTGACTAATACTACTGGCTAACAGATGTTGCAAAAAAAAAAAAAAAATAGGATTTGTCTATTGTTCTCTCATTAATTTTGTTTTAAGACACATCTGCACTTGTCTTTGACTTGTGTTTTATTAACATTGATTGGCATATTAAAAGTCACTCTGAGCTTACCTTAATTGTCTAAATCTTTGTGGTGCCTGTTTTCTACTATTTATCTCTATTATCACTACATTATAAAAGGTAGACTATAATGTCTAAATATAAAACACTAAAAGCTGGGGGCACATTTGTGATAGAATATATAACTTTAATCATGAGCATTAATCCACATTAGTTACATTACAGGATTTAAGAATATTTTACCCATCAACTTTGTGTTTTGTCATTATAAATATTTTTATTGACATGTATTATACATCTAACTTGCTAAAAATGTGGTATAAGGTAACTTAAAATAGTTTTATGTCATTAAGTGAACATAATCGATATGACTCAGAACTTGCTCTCTTTGTTATTTATTTATTTTTATTTTTTTGAGACAGAGCCTCAAGCTGTCATCCTGGATAGAGTGCCATGACTTCACAGCTCACAGCAACCTCCAATTCCTGGGCTCAAGCAAGTCTCCTGCCGCTGCCTCCCAAGTAGCTGGGATTACAGGCGCCCACCACAACGCCCGGCCATTTTTTGGTTGCAGCCGTCACTGCTGTTTGGCGGGCCCGGGCTGGATTTGAACCCTCCAGGTCAGGTGTACGTGGCTGGTGCCTTAGCCCACTGAGCCATGACTCAGAACTTTCTCATTTGGGAGAGATTAAAATTGGGGCAAGGGTGGGGGTGGTACCTGTGGCTCAAAGGAGTAGGTCACTGACCCATATGCCAGAGGTGGTAGGTTTCAAACTCAGCCCCGGCCAAAAACTGCACAAAACAAACAAACAAAAAAAAAATGGGGCGGGTTTTTTTTAGTTTTTTTTTTTTTTTTTTTTTGAGACAGCCTCAAGCTGTCACCCTGGATAGAGTGCTGTGGCATCACAGCTCACAGCAACCTCCAATTCCTGGGCTCAAGCGATTCTCTTGCCTCCGCCTCCCAAGTAGCTGGGACTACAGGCATCCGCCACAACACCTGACCATTTTTTGGTTGCAGCTGTCGTTG
>CAUYON010021714.1:0-45331 GCA_963573935.1 Arctocebus calabarensis | reverse complement strand
AGAATCTATTTAAAGAAATAAAATATGGCTCGGCGCCTGTGGCTCAACAGGCTAAGGCACCAGCCATGTACACCTGAGCCGGCGGGTTCGAATCCAGGCTGGGCCCGCCAAACAACAATGACAGCTGCAACCAAAAAATAGGCAGGCATTGTCTCAGGTACCGATAGTCCCACCTACTTGGGAGGCGGAGGCAGGAGAATCACTTAAGCCCTGGAGTTGGAGGTAGCTGTGAGCTGTGATGCCACAGCACTCTACCCAGGGTGACAGCTTGAGGCTCTGTCTCAAAAAAAAAAAAAGAAAAGAAAAGATGCCATCTCTACTATAAAATAGAAAAACTAGCCAGGCATCATGGCAAGTGCTTGTAGTCCCAGCTATTCAGGAGACTGAGATAAGAAGTTCCATTAAGTCCAGGAATTTTGAGGTTGCTGTAAGCTATGTCTACTTGGGAAGCTGAGGCAAAATAATCGCTTGAACCCAAGAGTTTGAGGTTGCTGTGAGCCATGAAACCACAGCACTTTACCAAGAGTGACAAAGTGAGACTGTCTGCGAAAGAAAAAAAATTATTGGTGATTATTAACATTAATAAAGAATTACAACTGGGAGTCAGAACACCTGAATCTTAGCCCAAACTATACTTTAAATTATACATACATATCTATATATTTATTTTAAAATTGACGAAATTGGCTGGGAGCCTGTGGCTCAACGGGCTAAGGTGCCAGCCACATACACCTGAGCTGGCGGGTTCGAATCCAGCTCGGGCCTGCCAAACAACAATGATGGCTACAACCAAAAAATGGCCGGGCATTGTGGCGGGCGCCTGTAGTCCCAGCTACTTGGGAGGCAGAGACAGGAGACTCGCTTGAGCCCAGGAATTGGAGGTTGCTGTGAGCTGTGATGCCACTGCACTCTATCCAGGGTGATAGCTTGAGGCTCTGTCTCAAAAAAAAAAAAAATTGACAAAATTATATGTATTTATGTAAAATATAATATATTTATTTATATTTATATAAACATTAAACTTTGAAATATACATACATTGCAGGATGGCTAATCAAGCTAACATGGATTAACTCACAAACTTACCATTTATTTGTGGTGAGACTTAAAATATACTCTCTTAGGGCGGTGCCTGTGGCTCAGCAAGTAGGTCGCTGGCCCCATATACCGAGGGCGGTGGGTTCAAACCTGGCCCTGGCTGAACTGCAAAACAAAAAAATAGCCAGTTGTGGCAGGTGCCTGTAGTCCCAGCTACTCGGGAGGCTGAGGCAAGAGAATTGCCTAAGCCCAGGAATTGGAGGTTGCTGTAAACTGTGTGACGCCATGGCACTCTACCGAGGGCCATAGAGTAAGACTCTGTCTGTACAAAAACTAACAAACAAACAAACAAACAAAATATATATATATGTACATATACTCTCTTAGCAAATTTTTTTTTTTGAGACAGAGTCTCAAGCTGTCGCCCTGGGTAGAGTGCCGTGGCATAACAGCTCACAGCAACCTCCAATTCCTGGGCTCAAGCAAGTCTCCTGCCTCTACCTCCCAAGTAGCTGGGACCACAGCCCGCCACGGCGCCCCAGTCATTTTTTGGTTGCAGCTGTCATTGTTGTTTGGAGGGCCCGGGCTGGATTTGAATCCGCTAGCTCAGGTGTACGTGGCTGGTGCCTTAGCCTGTTGAGCCACAGCGCCGAGCCACACCCTTCTATTTTTAATAGAGACGGGGTCTTCCTTTTTGCTCAGGCTGGTCTCGAACTCATAAGCTCAAGCAATCCACCTGCCGTGGTCTCCTAGAATGCTAGGATTACAGGCGGGAGCCACCGCGCCCAGCCTCTATTAGCAATTTTCAAGCATACAATACATTACAATTAACTACATTAATCGTGTTGTACAACAGATCTCTTGAACTTCAATTTGATGTGTGATTTTAGGCAAGTCATTTTTCCTCTGTAGAGGTTAGTAAGTCAGAGAGGAAACAGGGAATCAAAGTAGGAGATGATCGCAGAGGTTCCTTACTGGTCTAACGTTAAAAGAGGCTAACTACATTTCCCATGTAATCATCTCTGTACATACCGCCTGCAGGAAGCCCTTTGAAATGAACCACATTTCTTGTTCTGGTAAAGATCTAAACAAGAACAGTTCTGCTTTCCTTACAGATCCGCATCAGTCTAGGAAGTCTGCTTTGTGTCTTCACCAATTGAGTAGGATGTAGAGATAGGAGCAGAACAGACTTGGGAAATCTGAGAAAGCCCAGCATGGCCGTTAAGTGTAGTATGAAGGACATGGGCTTGAGCATCCAGATGGTGGTTCAGCTTACAAAGTAACCTTAAGAAAGTTACTTAACTTTTTTTTTTTTTGTAGAGACAGAGTCTCACTTTATCGCCCTCAGTAGAGTGCCATGGCATCACACAGCTCACAGCAACCTCCAGCTCTGGGGCTTAGGCGAGTCTCTTGCCTCAGCCTCCCGAGTAGCCCGCCACAACGCCTGGCCATTTTTCTGTTTTTTGCAGTTCGGCTGAGGTTGGGTTTGAACCCACCACCTTCAATATATGGGCTGGCGCCCTACTGGATGAGCCATAGGTGCCGCCCTTTTTTTATTTTTTTGAGACAGAGTCTCACTATGTCTCCCTTGGTAGAGTGCTGTGGCATCACAGCTCACAGCAACCTCAAACTCTTGGGCCCAAGTGATTTCCTTGCCTCAGCCTCCCAAGCAGCTGGGACTACAGGCACTCGCCACAATGCCCATCTATTTTTGGTTGCAGTTGTCACTGTTGTTTAGCTGGCCCTGACCAGGTTCAAACCTGCCAGCTTTAGTGTATGTGACTGGCGCCACAACCACTGTGATACAGACACCAAGCCTACTTACTTTTCTTGATCAACTGTGAGTTGCTTTGAGAATTATTTAAGTCACATGACATATAATAGTTACTCAGTAAATACTGGATCCTGTTCCTGACTTTATTTTTTATTATTATTTTTTGTAGAGATACAGTTTCACTTTGCCGCCCTAGGTAGAGTGCTGTGGTGTCACACAGCTCACAGCAACTCCAACTCCTGGGCCTAGGCGATTGTCTTGCCTCAGCCTCTCCAGTAGCTGGGACTACAGGTGCCTGCCACAACGCCTGGCTATTTTTTTGTTGCAGTTTGGCCAGGGCGGGGTTTGAACCTGCCTCAGTATATGGAGCTGGCGCCCTACCCACTGAGCCACAGGCACCACCCTTTTATTATTTGAGAGTCTCACTTTGTCATGTTAGAGTGCTGTCATATCATAGCTCACAGCAAGCTCAAACTCATGGGCTCAAGTGATTTTCTTGCCTCAGCCTCCTGAGTAGGTGAGACTACAGGCACCTGCCACAATGTTGGGATTTTTTTTTTTTTTTTTTTTGAGACAGTCTCACTCTGTCATCCTGGGTAGAGTGCCATAAGGTCATAACTCACAGCAACCTCAAATTCTTGGGCTCAAGAGATTCTCTTGTGTCAGCCTCCCAAGTAGCTGGTACTGCAGGCGCTTGCCACAATGCCTGGCTGTGGGCTATTTTTTTTTTTTTTCCAGAGATGGCATCTCTCTCTTGCTCAGGCTGGTCTTGAACTCCTGAGCTCAAGCAAACTACGCACCTCAGTCTTCCAGAGTGCTAGGATTACAGGTGTGAGCCACAGCATCCAGCCTTCCTGTCTTTGTTCTTACCCAACTCAAATCTTCACAAGTTGAATGATTACCAGTTTGAATTCTGGATCCACACCCCAAAATTCCGTTTTCCTCACCCAGCTACGCTTTATCTGAAACATCACTGGGAGACAGATGAAAATCATACCTTTGTCATTACAACTTTATTATTTTATTTGAAGTAAATTTCTGGACCATCAGCTATTACAGCAAAGCTAAACAAACAAAAAAAAAAAAAACAAGCAAAATACAAACCACCAAAAAAAAAACCCCCAAATCCTGAATTTTGGTATTACTGCTTCCTAGTGACAGATCTCTGCCTCCTCAGAACAAAAAAATTACCTGCCCTATGTGCCTCAGAGCTGTTGTGGAACAATGTTTACGAAAACATTTTGCAAGTTATACAAATGTTGGACATGTAATATCGCTGGTAATCACACACAAACAATAAAACAAATCCCCAAATCAAACAAAAAAGTTTTTTCACTTGCTGCAGTCCCTTCGTGAGCTTACAGAGTCCTGGAGGTGTGACCGCCCACTCCAACAGCTTGAGGCCCGAGGTGCGGACCAATCCTAACCCTAACCCGTTGCCGCACCGCTTGTGCAGCTGAGAAAGGGCGCAGCCGCGAACCTGGGTGGACAGGCGGTTCCTCCCTGCCTGGGCTTGGGGTCACGTGGTGAGCGACAGCAAACCGGCCGCTCTTACCCACCTTCTGGGAACGTGGGTAACTCCTTTCTGGTCTCCAGCTCTCCCTTTGGTCGGCGGCCCGGTCTCCTCCCGACTGGTCAGCGCTGAGGCTAGGTGGGCCTGACCCCGTCCCGGACACCCGCTCGCGGGTGGGACGAAGCTGCAGGATACCCAATCTGTGGGTGGCTGGGTGGAGGGGCCGCAAAAGTCCAGCCCAGCCCAGCCCACCTTTGCTAAGTCCCTGGCGGCTGGAGGAAAGCAAGCACTCGGCGTCATGCTCCAGGCACACCCCTTTCCACTCCTAGGGGGACCCTGAACTCTCAGGAAGATTTACTGTCTCTGAGAAACTAAGGCAGAAAGGGCGCGGCTAATCATTTTGTCCTCGAATTACGTTTGTGGACGCGCATCCCTTGACTATACTCCCAGACACAGCGGCCCTGCGGTGGCTCCTTGCAAAATGCAGCCCGCCCTACTGGTGTAAGGTTGCAGGCGGGGCGGGCGGGTCCAGGATGCAATATCCTGGAAGAAAGAAAAGGCTTAGTGTTGGGGCACTCCGCTAGCTAGGCGGACGCTGACTCTTCTGAACAGGTATGTCTGAACCTGAGAGAGAAGGCTGCCGGCGAGGCAGGCGAGGGTGCTGCACAACTGAGGAAGAGGGAGGGGAAGAACCCAGAAGCTGTGGGGGGGAGAGGCAGTCATCATCTCTTTCTGCAACCCTCTGTCCCATGTGCCTTACCCCAGAAGCATGGACTGCCAAACCCCTAACCAGTTGGACTCATCGCTGGAGCTCCCAGAAGATATCTTCTCAACGGGATCCTTCCTGGAGCTGGGACTCCACTGTCCCCCTCCAGAGATCCCAGGGACTAGGCTACAAGAACCAGGGCTGCAAGGGTTGGAGTCCAGTGGGGGCCATGGTCATGTGAGTGTGAGGAATGGGATGGGGAGGGCGTTAAAGGCTTCAGTTGGAGAAAGGCCTGAAAACAGAGACCCCCAAAGTAGACTTGAGTATATCTGCATGGCCAAGAAAAGCAAGGATTGAAATTGAAGCATTAAGGATCTAGGTCTGATGTCAAAATTCTTCCCTCTCCTACTATAGGGCCTTCAAGAAAGTGAACCAGAAGATTTCCTGAAGTTTTTTATTGATCCCAATGAGGTGTACAGTTCAGAAGTATCTCCTGGCTCTGAGGACCCTGGCCATCCAGACAGTTCCCCTGCCCTCTATGAGGTTGTCTATGAGGCAGGGGCCCTGAAGAGGATGCAAGGGGAAGGTGGGCCAAATGTAGGGCTCATCTCCATCCAGCTAGGTCAGTGTTCTTTGTGGGAAGTGGACAATGGCACTTTGGTCCAGCTCTAGCCATGGGGCATAGGGGGCTTCCCTAACCTGTGCCACTACCCAGCCCCTGCTGCTGTCTGGGTATACCCTGCATCTCCTTTCTCCCAGCCACTTTTGTCTCCCTCAGATCAGTGGAGTCCCTCATTTGTGGTGCCTGATGTCTGCATGGTCAACGAGCTGCCCTTTGATGCTCACACCCACATCCTGCCCGCAGCAGGCACCATAGCCCAAGTACATCCTGCACCCCTGGTGAGTCTTGGTGTCAGCCAGAACCAATGCTCCTTGATAGACACATACTCAGTCACACAGATGGCAGCAAAGAGGATGTGAAGAAGAGCAGGGGAAATTGATGATGAATTATTATCTTTGCCCCATTTTTTGTGGCATTGGGCTTGAAGACCGAGGAGATATGAACAATTTTAAGAGCAGGAAAGGAGGCTTGGCACCTGTAGCTCAAGTGGCTAAGGTGCCAGCCACATACACGGGAGCTGGTGGGGGGAGCCCAGGGCCTGCCAAACAATGACTACTACAACCAAGCTGGGAGTTATGGCAGGTGCCTGTGGTCCCAGCTACTTGGGAGGCTGAGGCAAGAGAATTGCTTGAGCCCAAGAATTTGAGGTTGCTGCAAGCTATGATGTCATGGCTCTCTACCAAGGGTGATAAAATGAGATTCTCTCTCCAAAAAAAAAAAAAAAAAAAAGGACAAGGAAGAGAGATCCCTCAGGAATAAGGTGCTGGTGACTCAGTTAAAAAGAAGGTACATACTGGGGACAGGCCTCAGGAGAAAGCCTAGACCTTTTGTGCAATGTATGTTTAGCCAGAGCTATTTCTTAGCCTTGGGTCAGGACATGGATATAGGACAGGCCACCTAGGAATCCAACTGGTTACTAGGTACAGGGTGAAGGAAAAGAAGCAATCACAGCAGTTCCCCTTTGAAAACACTTGCCTTGTAGGACACACAGGCCAGGCTACAGTGCAACATAGTATCAACATTAGATGGATTTTTCTAAGCTGGCTGGGCAGAGTCCTACAGTGGGGAACTTTACTCTGGAAAATACTCCTTGTGCCCAAAAGTCAGGGACAGGTACTAGCCTCTCTTCAAATCTGTAGTTGAAGCTAAGACCAGAGGCCAGGCCAAGCCAAGCATTTTAGAATCTTGGGCTGAGGGACAAGTTTAATGCTGGCAAGTTGTGGTGGCTCATGCCTGTCATTCTAGCACTCTGGGAGGCCAAGGAGGGAGGATTGCTTGAGGTCAGGAATTTGAAACCAGCCTGAGCAAGATTGAGACCCTGTCTCTACTAAAAATACAAAAATCAGCAGGGCATTGTCTTGGTATGTGGTTGTAGTCCCATCTACTCTGGAGGCTGAGACAGGAAGACTCTTTGAATCTAGGAGTTTGAGATTGCTGTGAGCTATGCTGATGCCATGGCATAACACTTTAGCCAGGGCAACAGAGGAGACTCTGTCTCAAAAAAAAAAAAAAGGGTCAGGCACAGTGGCTCACACCTGTAATCTGGGAGGCTGAGGCAGGTGCATCACCTGAGCTAACGGAGTTCAAGACCAGCCTGAGCTAGACTGAGACTCCACCACTAAAAAAATAGCCAGGCATTGTGGCATGGCAGGTGCCTGTAGTCCCAGCTTCTTGGGGGAGCTGAGGCAAGAGAATCACTTGAGCCCAGGAGTCTGAGGTTGCTATGAGAGGTGACACCACATGCTGCGGGCAACAAAGTAAGACAATGTTTCAGAGAAAAAAGTCTAATGCTTCCAGGCGGTGCCTGTGGCTCAGTGGGTAGGGCGCCGGCCCATACACCAAGGGTGGCGGATTCAAACCCGGCCCTGGCCAACTGCAACAAAAAAATAGCCTGGTGTTGTAGCGGGTGCCTGTAGTCCCAGCTACTTGGGAGGCTAAGGCAAGAGAATCACCTAAGCCCAGGAGTTGGAGGTTGCTGTGAGCTGTGTGATGCCACGGCACTCTACCAAGGGCGATAAAGTGAGACTCTGTCTCAAAAAAAAAAAAAGTCTAATGCTTCCAACATTAGAAGCACCAGAATATCTGGTTTTGGTTTTTAGATAAAAATCTTGAGGCCCTGGCTGGGCATGGTATCTCACACTTGTAATCCTAGCACTCTGGGAGGCCCAGGAAGATGGATTGCTTGAGCTCACAAGTTCAAGACCAGCCTGAGCAAGAGACCCCATCTCTACTAAAAACAGAAAAACTGAGGCAAGAGGATCGCTTGAGCCGAGTTGGAGATTGTTGTGAACTATGATGCAAGGCACTCTATCCAGGGCAACAGCTTGAGACTGTGTCTCAAAAAAATAAATAAATAAAAAACGATAAGGCCCCATTCTCAGAGGTTCTATTAGAGTCACCCTGTAATACTTTCACCAAATAGTCATCATACATAGAAAGGAGTGTCCAGAAGACCAGATAGGGCTGGGCGAGGGGGCTCATGCTTGTAATCCTAGCACTCTGGGAGGCCAAGGTGGGTGGATTGCTAGAGCTCATGAGTTCAAGATCAACCTGAGCAAAAGTGAGACCCTCCCCACCTCCGTCTGTACTAAAACAGAAAAACTGAGGCAAGAGGATCGATTGAGCCTAAGAGTTGGAGGCTGCTGTGAGCTAGGATGCCACCACACTCTACCCAGGGCAACAGTTTGAGACTCTGTCTGGAAAAAAAAAAACAAAGGGAGGATAGAAAATGGCTTAGCCAAAAGCCAAAGATCATCAGGATGCAAAAGCCAAAGCAAATTCTTTTTTTTGTTGTTCTTTATAAAATCATTGTGTCGGAGGCTAGGCCGAGTGGCTCACGCCTGTAATCCTAGCACTGTAGGAGGCTAAAACGTGTGGATCACCTGAGCTCACGGGTTCGAGAACAGCCTGAGCAAGAGTAAGACCTCACCTCTAAAAATAGACGGGTGAGCGCAGTGCCTGTGGTTCAGTGGGTAGGGCGCCAGCCCCATATACTGAGAGTGGCAGGTTTGAACCCGGCCCTGGCCAAACGCAACAAAAAATAGCCAAGTGTTGTGGCAGGTGCCTGTAGTCCCAGCTACTTGGGAGACTGAGGCAAGAGAATTGCCTAAGCCCAGGAGTTGGAGGTTGCTGTAAGCTATGACGCCACAGCAGTCTACCAAGGGCGAGAAAGTGAAGCTCTGTATCTAAAAAAAAAAAAAAAAATAGGCTCAGCGCCTGTGGCTCAAGCAGCTAAGGCGCCAGCCACATACACCTGAGCTGGCAGGTTCAAATCCAGCCCAGGCCCACCAAACAACGACTGCAACGAAAAAATAGCTGGGTGTTGTGGCAGGTGTCTGTACTCCCAGCTACTTGGGAGGCGAAGGCAGGAGACTCGCTTGAGTCCAGGAGTTGGAGGTTGCTGTGAGCTGTGATGCCACAGCACTCTACCCAGGACGACAGCTTGAGGCTCTGTCTCAAATAAATAAATAAATAAATTAATTAATTAAAATTAAAATATCCGGGTGTTGGCTTGGCACCAGCCACATATACCAAGGCTGGTGGGTTCCAATCCAGCCCTGGCCAGCGAAACAACACTGAGAACTGCAACAAAAAATAACTGGCCATTGTGGTGGGCACCTGTAGTCCCAGCTACTTGGGAGGCTGAGGCAAGAGAATGGCTTGAGCCTAAGGTTTGAGGTTGCTGTGAGCTGTGATGCCACAGCACTCTACTGAGGGCAACACAGTGAGACTCTGTCCCAAAAAAAAAAAGGGGTCAGGTGTTGTGGCAGATGCCTGTAGTCCCAGCTATTTGGGAGGCTGAGGCAAGAAAATTGCTTAAACCCAGGAATTTGAAGTTGCTGTGAGCTATGATTCCTACAGCACTCTATCAAGGGTGACAGAATGAGACTCTGTCTAAATAAAAATCAAAAACAACAAAAAAAAACACTGTGTCAGTATTGTTTTTTTTGGGGGGGGGGAGGGACAGAGTCTCACTCTATTGCCCTGGATAGAGTACCCAGTGTAGTAGCTCATAGCAACCTCACACTCTTGGACTGAAATGATCTTCCTGCCTCAGCCTCCCCAGTAGCTAGGAGTACAGGTGCCCACCACAACGCCTGGCTATTTTTTTTTTTTTTTTTTTGTAGAGGCAGATCTCACTCTATGGCCCTAAGTAGAGTGTGGCGTCACACAGCTCACAGCAACCTCCAGCTCTTGGGTTTAGGAAATTCTCTTGCCTCAGCCTCCCGAGTAGCTGGGACTACAGGCACCCACCACAACGCCCAGCTATTTTTTTGTTTTTGTAGTTCATCCCGGGCCAGGTTTGAACCCTCCACCCTCAGTATATGGGGCTGGCGCCCTACATGCTGAGCCACAGGCACTGCCCCTGGCTATTGTTTTGTTGCAGTTTGGCCAGGGTTGGGTTCGAACCCACCACCCTCGGTATAGCTCCCTACCCACTGAGCCACAGAGGCCTCCCTAGTTTTTCTATTTTTAGTAGAGATCAGATCTTGCTCTTGCTCAGGCTGGTCTTCAACTTGTGAGTTTAAGCAATCCACCTGCCTCAGCCTCCCAGAGTGCTAGGATCACAGGCATGAGCCACTGTGTCTAGCCTAACTTAGCAAATTCTTAAGTCACAAGGTAAAGCATAAATCTTTCAAAAAGAAATACTGTTGGGCGGTGCCTATAGTTCAGTAGGTTCGGCGCCAGCCCCATATACCAAGGGTGGTGGATTCGAACCCTGCCCCAGACAAACTGCAACAAAAAAATAGTGGGGCATTGTGGCAGGTGCCTGTAGTCCCAGCTACTGGGGAGGCTGAGGCAAGAGAATCGCCTAAGCCCAGGAGTTGGAGGTTGGAGTGAGCTGTGATACCACAGCACTCTACTGAGGATGACAAAGTGAGACTCTGTCTCAAAAAAAGAAAAAAAAGAAATACAGGTGAACAAGGCAAGTTACTTGGCTGATGGGCTCAGGTTAACTGCAGAGACTATCTTGCTCTCTCTGTACTCTGCTGTGACTTGCTGTGAGAAGTCTGGCTACCCTTGGAGAGGATCTGAGGGAGCCGATCCTCTGTCTAACAAGTAGAGCTCAGACCCTAGAGGAGAACAGGCCACTGGCCCTGGGGGCTCCCTGTGGGTGACCAGCAGCTACCCACTCTTCCTTAGTTTGCTCAGAGTACCAACATCCTAAGTCTCTGGGTGAAGGATGTGACAAAACTGTCATCGTTCTCCCTTCTCACCCTTACTGAGTCCCTCTGATTTGATCCAGTTCATGTCTGAGTTAAGGTTTCTGCCCCCACTTCACCTTAAGGTTGGAATTACTCCCCAGTGCAAACAGCAAACACTTTCCAGAAGGCATGTAGGGGAAGCTGCCCTGGTGTTGGAAATGAGATGACCCTCTCCTGAATCCCTTCTCATTTTCTCCTGCCCACCCTGCCCCCCAGCTGCCCTGTCAAACCCTGTTCCTGACAGATGAGGAGAAGCGTCTACTGGGGCAGGAGGGGGTTTCTCTGCCCTGTCACTTGCCTCTCACCAAGGTAACATACTTCCCCTAAGGGTATCCTAATACCTCCCCCATGATGTCTAGGAGCCATCATTCCAGGGGAGGCATTGGGAAAGTTTAAGGGTCCAGGACTGACACACCTTCGGACTTTAGGCAGAGGAGAGGGTCCTCAAGAAGGTCAGGAGGAAAATCCGTAACAAGCAGTCAGCCCAGGATAGTCGGCGGCGGAAGAAAGAGTACATCGATGGGCTAGAGGTCAGGTATGTTTGGGCTCACATTTCTGACTTCCTATGGACCCCCTTCCCCACCAAGGCAGGTAGGGTAAGGGACTCAAATTGCTGAGTCTGGTCCTACCTCTCCATGTTCTCTAGGGTGGCAGCCTGTTCTGCACAGAACCAGCAACTACAGAAAAAAGTCCAAGAGCTGGAGAGGCACAACATGTGAGTGACAGTACAGCATGTACTCCCTATGGAGTGGGAAGGGTGCAACACACATGGCCACCATTCCTGGGTTCTGGATCCCAGAAGATACTAACTCCTCTTTCCTCCTTTCTCAGCTCCTTGGTGACTCAGCTCCGCCAGCTACAGACACTCGTTGCTCAAACCTCCAACAAAGCTGCCCAGACCAGTACTTGTGTTTTGGTACTATTAGTCTACTTCCCACCTACCTGCATTTCTACCACCTTCTACCACCTTCCATCCTGATGCTCTCCTACTCAGCCACATCTACCTTCTCTTTTTTTTTTTTTTAAGAGACAGAGTCTCACTTTGTCACCCTCAGTAGAGTGCCATTGTATCACAGCTCACAGTAACCTCCAGCTCTTGGGCTTAGGTGATTCTCTTGCCTCAGCCTCCTGAGTAGCTGGAACTACAGGCACCCACCACAACGCCCGGCTGTATTTTTTTTTTTTTTTTTTGAGACAGTCTCAAGCTGTCACCATGGATAGAGTGCGGTGGCATCACAGCTCACAGCAACCTCCAATTCCTGGGCTCAAGCGAGTCTCTTGCCTCCACCTCCCAAGTAGCTGGGACTACAGGCGCCCACCACAATGCCCAACCATTTTTTGGTTGCAGCCGTCATTGTTGTTTGGTGAGCCCAGGCTGGATTCGAACCCGCCAGCTCAGGTGTATGTGGCTGGCGCCTTAGGCCATTGAACCACAGGCGCTGAGCCACGCCCAGCTATTTTTTTTGTTGCAGTTCGACTGGAGCTGGGTTTGAACCTGCCACCTCGGTATATGGGGCTGGCACCCTATTCACTGAGTCACAGGTGCCACCCACCTCTCTTTTTTTTTTTTTCCTGCAGTTTTCTGCCAGGGCCTGGTTTGAACCTGCCACCCCACTCCGGTATATGGGGCTGGCGCCCTATATCTTGAGCCACAAGTGCCACCCATTCTCTTTTTTTTGAGATAGTCACAGCTCACAGCAACCTCAAATTACTGGGCTTTAGCGATTCTCTTGCCTCAGCCTCCAAAGTAGCTGGGACTACAGGCACTTGCCACAATGCCCGGCTATGTTTTTTTTTTGTAGCCATGCTTTTTTAGAAATGGGGTCTCACTTGTAGAGACAGAGTCTTACTTTATCGCCCTCGGTAGAGTGCTGTGGCGTCACACAGCCACCCTGGGTATTTGGGGCTGGTGCCTTACTGACTGAGCCACAGGCACCACCCCGGCTGGTTTTTTTTTTTTTTTTTGAGACAGAGCCTCAAGCTGTCACCCTAGATAGAGTGCTGTGGCATCACAGCTCACAGCAACCTCCAATTCCTGGGCTTAGGTGATTCTTTTGCCTCAGCCTCCCGAGTAGCTGGGACTACAGGCGCCTGCCACGACGCCCGGCCATTTTTTGGTTGCAGCCGTCATTGTTGTTTGGCTGGCCTGGGTTGGATTCGAACCCGCCAGCTCAGGTGTACGTGGCTGGCACCTTAGCCTATTGAGCCACAGGCGCGGAGCCTGTTTTTTTTTGCAGTTTGGCCAGGGCCAGGTTTGAACCCGCCACCCTTGGCATACAGGGCACCCTACTCACTTAGCTACAGGCATCTCCTTTTTTTTTTTCTTTTTGCAGCCATGCTTTTTTAGAAATGGGGTCTCACTCTGGCTTAGGCTGATCTCGAACTCATGAGCCCAAACAATCCACCCTCAACCTCCCAGAGTGCTAGGATTATAGGCATGAGCCACCTCACTCAGCCTCACAACTTTCTTCTCCTACCGGATAATCCCAAATGCCCTACTTTCACCTTGTTCTTCATTCCCTTTTTCTATTATCTCCAGTGCCCATGTGTTGTCCTCTTGCTTCCTCCCAGATCCTTCTTTTTTCCATGGCTCTCATCATCCTACCCAGCTTCAGCCCATTTCAGGGTCTACCAGAAGTTGGGCCTGAAGATTACCAGCCTCACAGAGGTGAGCAGTAAGGGCAGGGCAGGACCTCTGGTAAGCAAGCAGGGGCTCTGTTCTCCAAGGTAGTCCGAGAAGTGGAAGGTAGGTCCTGTCCTGTCTAGGGTTCCCCACTCAGGGCAGTACTCTACTACTAACCTTTCTCCTTTCACTTCCCAGTGATTTCCAGAAATATCCTGACACACCAGGACATAATAGAAAATCTAGAGACTCAAATGGTAGAATTCAGAGTAGGAGAGCCACCTGGAGCCAAGGATACAAATGGCTCAACCAAGACACTGCTTGAGAAGCTCAGAGGAAAGACAGGACCTGGAGGGCACATCAGAACAGTGCTGCATGCAGATGAGATGTGAGATGAGCTTGAACAGAGATATCCTGGCTACTTACTGCCTAGTCACAAAGAGGACTCCAGGGCTTCCCAATGGCTGTGTTTCTCTCGGGGATTCCCACTCAGGTAACTCTGCTCTCAGAGGCCAGCATCATGTCTGCCAATGTGAGAGGGCATCTGAAATACTTTTATGACTGTGATTTGATGTCTTCTTTGGGGATAAGGCTGAGGAAAAACAAGTGTTGACTAAAAAATAAACTTTTTAGCTAAAATTGTATCCCAGAAGTTTTAAATAGGTAGAATAAAGGCAAGAGTTACTTGATAGAGTAGAGTCTGAAGTTGCCACCCTTTTTTCTCTCTGTCCCCATGACTTCCTGATCCAAATTATACTAGAGAAGGAAACTATTTTATTATTTTTATTCACTCATTAATGATCTGAAAGAGGAATATGGGAGAAGGGCACACAACGACAAGGCTACAAAGAACCAAGGGTGCAAATCAGTCCATCTCACTTTCTCTGTCAGAGATAGGGTCCCTGAGATCCAAGACGAAAGGGTAGAATGTAGCTATATGGACTCGATCTGCTTCCGGACCTTTTCGAGGGCCTTCCTGTCCAACTGTCGCTGACGAATGATGACAAGACAAGCAAAGACCAAGGCCACACCCACGACAGCCCCTTCAAACTTCCAGAATAAGTGTTGCTCCATCAGACCTGAGCGGCAACTAAGGGAAGAAAGGAACAATTATATCCAGACAGGTTCTCCCTTTGATCTCCCTTCTACTTCAGCCTAACAAGATATATCCAAAAGGAAAAGTCAGCCTTAATTATTTATTTATTTATTTATTTGAAGTAACTTTATTGCAATCTCTTAAAGTTAGCATTACAGGTTAAATATTTATGCCTATAAAGGTATGCATAATCTACAATATATAGTTATTTCAGAATTTTTTTTTTTTTTTTTTTGAGACAGAGTCTCAAGCTATTGCCCTGGGTAGAGTGCTGTGGCGTCACAGCCCAGGCCTGCCAAACAACAATGATGGCCGCAACCAAAAAATGGCCAAGTGTTGTGGCAGACACCTGTAGTCCCAGCTACTTGGGAGGCAGAGGCAAGAGACTCGCTTGAGCCCAGGAACTGGATGTTGCTGTGAGCTGTGATGCTACAGCACTCTATTCAGGGTGACAGCTTGAGGCTCTGTCTCAAAAACAAACAAACATTTTTTTTCTTGGGCGGCACCTAGCCCCATATATCAAGGGTGGTGGGTTCAAACCCAGCCCCAGCTGAACAAAAAATAGCTGGGTGTTGTGGCAGGTGCCTGTAGTCCTAGCTACTCAGGAGTCTGAGGCAAGAGAATAGCCGAAGCCCAGGAGCTGGAGGTTGTTATGAGCTGTGACACCATGGCACTCTACCAAGGGTGACAAAGTGAGACTTTGTCTTTACAGAAAAAAAAAAAAAATTTTTTTTCTTGACTGCACCCAGAGCTTAGTGGATAGGGCGCTGGCCACATACACCCAGGGTGGCAAATTCAAACCAGGCCCGGCCAAACTGCAACAAAAAATGGCAGGCGCCTGTAGTCCCAGCTACTTGGGAGGCTAAGGCAAGAAAATGGCCTAAGCCCAGGAGTTGCAGGTTGCTGTGAGTTGTGTGATGCCATGGCACTCTACTGAGGGCAATAAAATGAGACTGCCTCTGGAAAAAAAAAAAAAAGGCAAAACAATGGCAACTGCAACAAAAAAATAGCCAGGTGTTAAGGCGGGCACTTTTAGTTCCAACTACTTGGGAGGCTGAGATAAGAGAATCGCTTAAGCCCAAGAGTTGGAGATTACTGTGAGCTGTGACGCCATGGCACTCTACTGAGGGCGACATAGTGAGACTTTCTCAAAAAAAAGTTTTTTCTTGGTTGGGCGCAGTGTCTCCCACCTGTAAACCCTGTAAACCCAGCACTCTGGGAGGCTAAGGCAGGTTTGAGACCAGCCTGAGCAAGCAAGATCCCATCTCTAATAAAAATGACAGGGTACTATGGTGGGCGCCTGTAGTCCCAGCTACTTGGGAAGGTGAGCCAGGAGGATCACTTGAGCCCAAGAGTTTGAGGTTGCTATGAGCTATGACACTACAGTACTCAATGCCAGGACACAGAGTAAGACTCGTGTCTCAAAAAAAAAAAAAAAGCTGAGTATTGTGGTGGACCCCTGTAGTCCCAGCTACGCAAGAGCCTAAAGCAAGAGAAGAGAATCACTTGAGCCCAAGAGTTTGCTATGAGCTGTGATGCCATGGCCCTCTAGTAAGGGCAATAAAGTGAGACTCCATCTCAAAAACAAACACCTTTTTTCTCTTTAGAGATGGGGTCTTGAACTCTTGGCCTCAAGTAATCTCCCACCTAAGCCTCTCAAAGTGCTAGGACTATAGGTGTGAGCCACTGTGCCTGGCCCAGAGTCAGCCTCCTGATGTGTTTAGTACTAAACACATCATTTAATTTATCCTCTGGAGCGTCACCTGTGGCTCATCGACCTCCCCATATACCGAAGGTGGCGGGTTCAAACCTGGCCTCGGCCAAACTGCAAAAATAGAAAAATAGGCTTGGCACCTGTGGCTCAACGGGCTAAGGTGCCAGCCATGTACACCTGAGCTAGCAAGTTCGAAACCAGCCCGGGCCCGTCAAACAACAATGACGGCTGCAACCAAAAAATGGCCGGGCTTTGTGGCAGGCGCCTGTAGTCCCAGCTACTTGGGAGGCGGAGGCAGGAAATTCACTTGAGCCCAGGAATTGAAGGTTGCTGTGAGCTATGATGCCACAGCACTCTATCCAGGATGACAGCTTGAGGCTCTGTCTCAAAAAAAAAAAGGTTTGCAACATTAGAAAGGTTGAGAACCACTGATCTACTAAAGTAATAGAAGATGGGCTGGGTGTGGTAGTTCATGCCTGTAATACCAGCACTCTGGGAGGCCGAGGTGGGTGGATTGCTTGAGCTCAAGAAGACTAGCCTGAGCAAGAGCAAGCAAGACCCTATCTCTAAAACATAGCTCTAACAAATAGCCAGGCACTGTGATGGGTATCTGTAGTCCCAGCTACTCGGAGGCTGAGGCAAAAGAATCACTTCACTTGAGGCTCGGCGCCTGTGGCTCAAGTGGCTAAAGCGCCAGCCACATACACGTGAGCTGGTGGGTTCAAATCCAGTCCGGGCCCGCCAAACAACAATGACAGCTGCAACTAAAAAACAGCCAAGTGTTGTGGCAGGCACCTGTAGTCCCAGCTACTTGGGAGGCGGAAGCAGGAGAATCACTTGAGCCCAGGAGTTGAAGGTTACTGTCAGCTATGATGCCACAGCACTCTACCCAGGGCAACAGCTTGAGACTCTGTCTCAAAAAAAAAAAAAAGAGTTTAAAGTTGCTGTGAGCTATGATGCCATGGCATTCAACCCCAGGGCAACTGAAACTCTATCTTAAAAAAAAAAAAAAAAATTAATTAATTAAAATAAATAAATAAAGTCATAGGACCAAAGTAGGTGATCTCACAAGAGACAGATGGCACTCACCTTTTGAACTCATTCCTCTTAGATGAGCTGCATGTGATTTTCTCTACATACCCTGTGGAACCGCACTCAGGGGTGGTTTTCTGCCAAGAGATGAACCAAAATACATGTTAGGAAGGAGCAATGGAAGAAATAGAAAGGCTGACATTTAGAAGGGGAAGGAGCCCAACTGGTATGGCTCGGAGTTGGCAGGTAACAGCTAATGAAGAGTTCTGAATCAGATGGTGGACATGGACGTGGTTGTTACATGATTAGTTGTGTGTGTTAGAACACTTTATTTTTTTCTGAGACAGAAGTCTCACTCTGTTGTCCTGAGTATAGTGCGATGGCATCATCATACTCAACAGCAACCTCAAACTCCTGGGTTCAAGTGATCCTTCTACCTCCAGAGTAGCTAGGACTACAGGCATCTGCAACAATGCCCAGTTAATTTTTCTATCTTTAGTAAAGACAGGGTCTCACTGGTTTTTTTTTTGTTTGAGACAAAGAGTCTCACTTTGCCACCCTCGGAAGAGTGTTGTGGCACCATACCTCATAGCAACCTCAAACTCCTGGGCTTAAGTGATCCTCTTGCCTCAGCCTCCCAAGTAGCTGGGGCTACCAGCACCAGCCACAATGCCTGGCTATTTTTAGAGATGAGATCTTGCTGTAGCTCAGGCTGGTGTCCAACCTGTGAGCTCAGACAATCCACCTGCTTCAGCCTCCCCTGTGCTGGGATTACGGGCGAGAGCCATTATGTCTAGCCCAGGGTCTCACTCTTGCTGAGGTTGGACTGAACTCCTGGGCTCGAGCAATCATCTATCTCAGTCTCCTAGGGTTCTAGGATTAGTTTATAGGTGGAAGCCACCAACATGCTAGAAAGAACACTTCAGGGTTAATAAGTCTTGGGGAGGCAAGGCCAGATTCTACAGCATACTCACTAAAAATGAGCAAGCCAGTACAGCAGTTCACCCCTGTAATCCTACCACCCTGGGAGGCCAAGGCTGGTGGACTGCTTGAGTTCATGAATTTGAGACCAGTCTGAGCAAGAGTGAGATTATCTCTACTAAAAATAGAAACAAAAGTAGCTGGGCATCTTGGCAGGTGCCTGTAGTCCCAGCTATTTGGGACATGGAGGCAAGAGGATCACTTGAGCCCAAGAGTTTGAGGTTGCACACTCTACCCAGGGCGACAGAGAGACTCTGTCTCTGAATGAATGAATACAAATGAACAAAACATGCTTATTAGCTGAATGCTGCCTTTAACTTGGGGGAAAAAAAGGAGGCACATTATCAAAAGACAAGTGCAGATCTGGACATACACTGGGACCATAAGCAGAAGGAAGAAAAGACAATTCAAAGGCTCACTAAATAAGACTTGGGGACTGCTTAGATGTGACAAAAAGTGGAGAGAAAACATACTCACAGTCTGGAAATTAGAACATGGAGCACACTCTTCTGCCACCACAAACTCTTCCACCAGCCAGCACGGCAAATTCGAGGTGCTTACTAAAAGTGGAAAGAAATGCCAGCCCCGGACCATTCAGAAAACATTTCTCTAAAAGGCTCTGCCCATCCAACTTCCCAGCACAGCATTTGCCTTCATTCCATGTGGGGCCGCCCTTTTCCACCTGTGCTCTCGGTACATGGGGGTGTCAGGTTCCGAGACAGTCACCCACCTGACAGTTTCTCCTCTGTCTCTGAAGCCTCTGCTTGGCTGCAGCGGGGGGGAGAAGGGGCAAAAGTCAGATTCCAGAAGGCCGTGACAAGGTCTCCCCGGTCTCCCGAGGTGGAGATGATCTGGTCCTCCGGCGCCCTCCTTTTCCCTCCCTTCAGCCCCTCCTTACCAGAGTTTGAAGGAGAAAGCGCAGAGCAGCCAGCAGAGGTGGCGGCCTAGAGGGAGGCCACGCCTCCCCGCGCCCGCAGGCATGGAGCGCCGTGTCTCACCCGTCCGAACAGGGGGGACCTGCCCGTCTGGCCTCGCTCCTCTGTCAGAGCGCAGAGGCCGCCCTTACTGTGCAGCCCTTCCGGAGCTTCCCGGGTCGCCTCTAGGGCACAGGCTCTATCTGAACGTCCACTTGTCCAGAGCGAGAAAAGGATGTGTGCATTTGTTGGCTATAGATGAGCGTTTCTTTCGCGGTACCTGCAGGGCCTGGAAGAAAGGCCAGCAAGGACCCCTCGGCCTACCACCTTCCCGCCTCAGTCTCCGCCCCTGACGTGGCCATCTTGTCGCGCGGAGGATCCTGGGGCGCAGACCCGGAGCGGCCCGTCGTCGTCCGCTGGGGCTTGTAGTCTTGGCGATCGGCGGCGCCTCGCCTGCTGCTCTCTGGGAATTGGCCCGGCGCCCCATTGCATTGTGGTCCTAGTACTCGGAGAGAATCAAGGAAACTGCGGCCGCCGATCCTTGCTAGATTCTCGGTTCGCTGCTCCCTGGGCTGTCTCTCATTTGTCCATTATGGACTAGGTAAGCAGTAAGGTGTAAAGAGGAACAGTACGTCGCTCTCTCAGCCTGGGATTCACCATTAAGCTTTAGACTCTTTGACACCCTTGGCCATCCCATCCTCACTGCCTTCGATGACGGTCTGGGTTGGAGGTGAAGGAATGGATGCAAACTGCTTTTCCCTTTCTGAAGAAACGGAGATATCCAAGACAGATGGTAAACGCGAAACTTTGTTCTGTCTCTGGTTGCTTCCTACACAGGTGAACAGCGTCGTCTCAGCTTAGGTTAATGCTTAGCTACTTTTCAGAAGCGGTCCTTCCAGTAACCTCCTCCAGCCTTCTCAACTCTCCCTTGCTCCTACCTAGTGGAATAATCGTCAGTGGAATGAGAAAGCCATGAGCTCTGATGTTTCAAGAAGTATAAAGTCTAGGTTCAGGGCAGCGCCTAGGGCTCAGTGAGTAGGGCACCGGCCCCATATACCGAGGGTGGTGGGTTCGAACCCTGCCTGCCAAACTGCAACAAAAAATAGCCGGGCGTTGTGGGGGGTGCCTGTAGACCCGGCTACTCGGGAGGCTGAGGCAGGAGAATCGCCTACGCCCAGAAGCTGGAGGTTGCTGTGAGCTGTGATACCATGGCACTCTACCCAGGGCGATAAAGTGACACTCTGTCTCTAAAAAAAAGGAATTAAATCTAGGTTCCCGTTCTTTTTTTTTTTTTTTTCAGTTTGAGACAGAGTCTCACTATGAGTGAGTGTGCTATCCTGGTTTTATGAGTGTAGACAGCGCATCTAAGAGACCTGTCCAAGGTCACCAACCAAGCTGCTGCTGAGCCTGGCTGGACTTTAAATTCCCAGGGTAAAAATTCATGCATGCCTGACTTCCATTCTTCTGGAGTGAAACCTTGGTATGTACTCAGAACTGCAGTGACTTGCCCCACACGCTAAGTTCATGCTTTGTCTGGTAATGTATTAGTCACTATCCTAATTCTGCCCTAATTTGCCTCTTAGTTTCACATATTCGTGTTATCTGCAGCCTCCTAGACAATGGGGCTATGTGATTTCATTTTCTTACATGCTCAATAGATAAGGAAGGACTTAAAATAAACTTTATATAAATATAGGCACTAATAAAATGATATGGATCCCAGCTCTTAGGGTCAAAGGACTCACTGAGGACAGTTGCTCTTGCTGGTAATTCCAGCTACTCAGGAGCCAGGTATGAGATGATCCCCTGAGGCCAGGACTTCAAGACTGGCAACACTCAAGACTTGAGATCCTATCTCTGAAGAAAAAAAAAGAAAGCCTCACACCAGTAATCCCATCTGAGAGGCTGAGGTGGGTGGATTGCCTGAGCTCACAAATTCAAGACTATCGAGCCAGAGCAAGAACTCCTCTTGATATAAGACAAGTGGCATCCCAGCCAGCTTGTGGAGCTGGAGGGTAGACCAGCTGCCTCTGTCTTGGCGGTTGTTGATGCTGGGGCAGCAGAGAAACGTGCCCTCTGGAGGGTAGGCAGAGGGGGCAGACAACTACTGGGGAGAGACCAGCCCTTCAGGCTAAACAGGGAACCCCCCCCATTTTCTAGGCCTGGTCAATTTCATGTAAGTTTCCAAGCCCTGGGAATGAAAGGCATTGTAGCCATCATTCAGGTCCCCCCACACGCTAAATGTAACTACTAAGTGTCCCAAATACAAAGTCCCAGACAGGCTAAATGTAACTACAGAGGGTCCCAAATATGCTAAATGTAACTACCAACAAGCTAAATGTAATACAGAGTCCCGCTAAATTTAACTACTGAGGGCCCCATATGACTATATATGCCCCTAGACAAAGAACTGTGAGAGATAGAGGGAGCTTTTCTCTCCTGACTTGGGTTTTCTCTCTGCCAGGAGCGCTGGCACTTCTGTATTCTTTTCTGTAAATAAATCCTGTCTTACACTGATGTCCGCGGATTCATTCTTTGAATCACGAAGACCAAGAACCTACTGAAGAGCAAAATCCCGCCAGTATCACTCTCTTAAAAATGGCCAGGCAGGCTTGGTGCCTGGCTCAACAGGCTAAGGCTTCAGCCACGTACACCTGAGCTGGCGGGTTCGAATCCAGCCTGGACTCACCAAACAACAATGACGGCTGCAACCAAAAAATGGTTGGGCATTGTGGTGGGCGCCTGTAGTCCCAGCTACTTGGGAGGCGGAGGCAAGAGACTTGCTTGAGCCCAGGAATTGGAGGTTGCTGTGAGCTGTGATGCCACTGCACTCTATCCACGGTGACAGCTTGAGGCTCTGTTTCAAAAAAAAAAAAAAAGAAAAATGAAAACAAAATGCACAATTATAATAATTATAATAGCTCTCCTATAAGAAATAAACAAGAAATAACAATGCCAGTCTATGGTATGAGTCTCCTAAAGTTGACAGATCTCAAATTTTCAAATCATGCATATTCCCTGCATTGAAATTTTTCCTTTCTAGTTAAGAGTTCCAATCATAAGGACAAAAATAAAAGAGAAAAGAAATTTTTCAGTACCAAATAAGTTTTTAGTATCAGATAAGTGAAAAATTAATTCCCCTAGCAAGGTGAGTGTGACCAGGCAATACCAGTACTCAGACACCCACCTATCAGCATTGTCCATGTTGGTTTCTTGTTCTTCTAACTCCAGTTCTAACTTTCGTCAGCAGCAGAATTAGCAAACATTCCAGAAGTCTTTTCCATTTTCTATTGCCGTTCAGAACCAGTTCTCATAAGCACCAATTCATTCACCAAAGAAACATTTCTACAGGCATTTGCAGAGAACCACTATCCTAAGCATCTTTCTATTCGTATGGAGGCAATATTCAAAACAATATTTATTCAGCATACAAACCTCATAACCTGACTTACAATCATTTTCCTCCTTGTTCACTCTCCTCTAGCCACACTGATCTCCTTGCTGATCCTTGAACCCTTCTAAGGACACTCCTGTCTGAGGGCCTTTGCTCTGGCTCTCCCTTCTGTTTATTGTCCAGATAGGCGCATAACCAACTTTTGCACTTTCATCAAGTTTTGTCTAAATGTGGCTTTCTCAATGAGGCCTATCTTATTCAAGATTCCAATAACCTGCCCAAATGCTTATCCTCCTTTTCTTACTCTACTTTCCCCCCCATAGCACTTATAACCTAACATGCTGTATACTTTCTTATTACATTTATTATGTTTATTAGGTTTCTCTGCTAAAAGGGATAGCTGAGTTTTGTTCACTGATGTATTTATTCCAAGCACCTACATCTGGGCCAGGCTCATACCAGATGTTCAATAAGTATTTATTGAGTCAGCCAATCAATCGATCATCCAGTCAATACATAAAATGATTTCAGGAGGCTCAGTAAAATTAACAATTTTTTTGCCCATGAAAGTTTTAAAAACAGAAAAAGAAAGCTATTTTGGTGTTATATTTTAAATCAATAGATTCACTCTAACTATACTTTGTTCCAAAACTTTTGCTCTTCGGTGAAAACTCATATAGGTGATGATTTATCCCCATTATAATAAAATGTAAAGGCTGCTGCAACATTTCTATTAAAGAAACAGATCAAGCATCAAAGTTTGTAGTATAGATAAATAAGTGTTTGCAATTAATATGTTGTGAATAGCTATAAACTCTGCCATTATACCAATAGATTTAAAACATTCTTAAAGCAACTAGGAACTCTGTGGCAGCTGCAACGTCAACACTAGCCACTTTGCCAGTTGTTCAGAGGCTGTACCAATTAGTACAAACTGGTAGTAACACACATAATGCATTTGGGAATCATTTTTGCACAATATAAGTTCAGAGATTTTTTCTTTTCTTTAGATAAAATATCATGTTCTGGTGCATGAACATATGGAACAGAGATGAACTTCAGACTAGTAGGGAGAATAAACCATGAAGTAGGCAGTTTAGGTACCTCTGAGTAAACTATTGGCAAGCTCAGATTTGAGTGAACAAAGGCTGTTTGGGCAACAAATTTGGGTCCATAAACTCATGGCTTAAATGCATAGAAAATATGCATTAAGGGATTAGTATAATTATTTTGCTGCAGAGATACCTGGAAGGTCAAACAAAGAGCTAAAAAGACCAGCACTACCACCCAAAGTATTATAGAACTAGAAAGATTAGGAAGTCACTATCACAGCAGTCGTTTTTGATCAATGCAGGACATGATTTCCAGTGGAGCCTATCACAGACTCCATTCAGCTTGGACAGTGACTTTAACTCAGCATCACATATAAAAGGTTTGTATATATGTATATATGGATATGTATTGGTATATGATGAGTATTTGGGGGTTTCTCACATTTAAATCCAAGTTTCTCCCCAAACGAGATTAAAATCTGACTTGTTTCATATCCTGTAGTATTTTGAAAGAAACCAATAATACATGGTATTTAGCTTTTTACTAAATACCATGTATTATTGGCTAAATTGTGTCCTTTGAAATTTATATGTTGAAGTCTTAATCCCTAGTATACAAAAATGTATCTGTATTTTGCTAAACGGCCTTAAAGAAGTAATTATTAAGGTAAAATAAGGTCTTCTGAGTAGACCAAATGGAATCGGGCTGGTGTTCTTAAAGAAGAGGAGATTAGGACATAGGCAGAGGAAAGGACATGTGAAGAGAGAGAGAGAGAGAGAGAGAGAGAGAGACAAGGTGGTGATCCACAAGCCAAGGAAAGTAGTCTCAGAAAACAACCCTCCCAACATCTTGATCTTGAGTTCATGCCTCCAGAACAGTGAGGAAATAAAGTTCTGTTGTTTACGCCACCTAGTCTATACTTGTTATGGTAACCCTAGCAAATTAATATTCCATGTATAATTCAGTTCATTATGTTATTGCATCAAAAGATGAATGCAATTTTAAAAATCTAGTTCCTAATCAAAAATCACAAGTCAATAGATGCTCATTTATGCAGTACCATGAGTGAATAAATCATTCCACATTAAGTAAAATTTCCAGTAAATGAAGCTTGCCTTTAATAAACCAAAGATTATATTTTAATCATATCAGATGGAAATCTTTCTTAAAAACATCATTATATACTATCCCCATTTTAAAATAGAGTCTACCATAATTTAACCCATTTAAAGAATGAAAATGAAATTTCCAACATAACCAGCAATAATTATTCAATACTCTAATTCAGTTTTTACTTCTACCCAAGATTAAGACTGATTTCTCATGTTTTATCTTTACAATTTGTTTGCTCATCACTTCCAGCTAACATGTTTTGAAACTTGTTGTGTGTCTCCTTCTACCTAGCATGCCTTCCCATCTTCTGTAGGCTGAGTAACGAGGGAACTAATAAGCATGTTAGAATTATGTCTGAAGTGAAAATCAAAAGGCTTAAGGGAGGTCTGAGGAGTTGCCTGTGAGTAAATAAGTTAGCACACTCTTTTTTTTGTTTGTTTTTTGGAGACAGAGCCTCAAGCTGTCACTGTGGATAGAGTGCAGTGGCATCACAGCTCACAGCAACCTCCAATTCCTGGGCTCAAGCGAGTGTCCTGTCTCCACCTCCCAAGTAGCTGGGACTACAGGCGCCTGCCACAACGCCTGCCCATTTTTTGGTTGCAGTCGTCATTGTTGTTTGGCGGGCCCAGGCTGGATTTGAACCCACCAGCTCAGGTGTACGTGGCTGGTGCCTTAGCCCGTTGAGCCACAGGTGCAGAGCCAGTTAGCACACTCTTTGTGGATATTTTTTTGCTTCTCAGAAATATTTATCCTTCCATCATAGTTTTTTCCTGTATTCCTAAGACTTAATGTTTGAAAAGTTTATGATCACTGTGTTTGGAAAGGTGAGTTTACATTTCAAAAACATTTTATTAATAATGATTGCCTTGTCTCTACTTTAAAAACTTTTTATAGCCAGTTCCTTCCTGCTCTTTTGTAGTTAATCTCTGCCCCAGCTATTTGTAGCTATTTTTAAGCAGATGTAGAAGCAGGGATGGTAATAGCTACTATTTATATTTGGTTAACCATAGAAATATTTACTGAGTGCCTACAGATACTGTACATATAGAGTATTTCATTTAATTCTCATGCCAACACTAATTCCCACTGTCAAGGTTAGTATTATCCCCATCTGTTTATGGGAAAAAAAGAAAAGGACCAAGAAATTAATTATGCAAAGTCACATAACTACTGAGTAGTGGGGTCAGACCTGAACCAAGAATATCTGAATTAGAATCCTTCATGCTAAACTATATTGCCTCTACACAAATGCTAAGGAGTTTTCTGTCAACCCAACACATACACTAAAGTAGAGGAATTAGTAAGGCTACAGGTCCTAAGTCACAACCCCGCCTCAGTTACAATCCACACCCAAAAATCTTAACAAGCAAGCAAAGGTTTCAGAGGCTAATACTAATGATAACTAAAGAGGATTACTTCTATGATCTTCAACTGAAAACCTACATGTAAATCCCTCAGATATTTCTAGAGTAGTTGGGGGGTGGGGGGAATACTCCATGTAGGTGCATGGGTAGCAACCCAATCAGCTCCAAGGATTTTGTTGATGTTTTAAAAAATGAATGAAAGGAATCCAACCATCCACTTGCTCATGGTCCACCACAGGGGCACTGTCCACCCCTTCCACAAGAACCACAAGAAGAGGCACCATGCAACATTATGCTGTCATTTCACTACAGAAGCAAGCAGGCAAACATCTGGATTGAACCTTTGATTCATTGTTACATTAATTTTATTCAGTGTTTTAAACTCAACCCACTCACATTTACAAAACACTTCACACAGATTACTTCCTTCATGAATGGAGCTCCATTCACATCTCACTTAAAACATCAAACTTACTCTGAAATGACTGAGGTTAAAGCCTGTTCAGTGTCAATCTGCATTATTGTAAAATATGAAAAATTGAGCTCACAAATGCAGGAGGGTAATGTGAGGCAGCCTCTTCAAGGGATTTTACCAAATTAAGGCATTTTGGTAAGGCACATGCATAGGCTTAAAGGAACTCACAGAGCTCATGATAAACTGTGTTGGGAGGTGGGCATTTAGTTCCTCAGAGGTAAGATTTTATAAGCATGATCACCCTTGAGTAGTATAGACTAACAGCTTGGGAATCAATATGACTCATTTCCCCCCAAACTTGGAGTTGTTTTCTAGAAGTCTCTCCCCTCAGTTTCCCTGGGGTCTCCGTAAATCCCTTAACATATGTTGGGGGAGGGGAGGTTCTCTCCCTTTTATATGAATTAGTCTCCTGTACGTTGAAGACATCAGCGCGTGTGTTTACTAAATCCTAAGTGACAACCCTAGCCCAAAGAGACAATAATTACAACACACAAATATACCCCCACCCAACACCTGAGCCTCCTCCTTCCTCGGGTAAACAAGAGCACTGCTTAGTGCAACCTAAGCACCGTCTCAATCTGATCTAGAAATATCTCAAGTCCCAGGTCCACAGAGGGCTGTAATGGAGGAAAGACAGTGGAGGGTGCTGTCCTCCCTATGTGACAATTTGCGAGAGTCCCACACACAGAGCATCCCCCTGAGGATCTTAGCCCGCGCGTCCAGAGCCTTGGGGCCCTAATCGCCTAAAACCCTCTGGACGTTTTGGCGCCATCAGTACGTTAGGCAAAGCCACCCCAAGAGGGCTCTGAAAAGGGGGCGAGGGGAGTGGCGCGAGGCTGCGGCTTCTCCGGCTTCTGCGGTCGGGATCTCCTGTAGCGGGGGAAGGGGCGCTCGCGAACCCAAGTTTTAGTTGTCTCCCCTGCCGCCCGGCTAGTCTCCAGAGGCTGGCGGGGGTGTGACCCGGAACCCCACAGGGCCGGAGCTGCCAGATGGGCGGCGGAGGGGGTCGCCAGCAGCCCCCGATCGGAGGGACGCGGGGTAATCCTTCAGCCAGCGCCCTCAGAGCCCTCCTCCAGTCCCCAGGAAAGCGGAGGCTGTGGCTGGCCGCTGGGAGAAGCCAATCGCGGCCACGTGGCCGGGTTGGCCGCGGGAGCCGTGACAGCGGGTGGGCGGGGCGTCAGGGGTGGGGGGCGGTCGCTGAGGCGCAGCTACCTGGTTCTGGAGACGCATCTTCCCGGCCCGGCTGTCCGAGGCGGCGGAGGGTGGGCGGGGCGCGGCGGGCTGGAAGATGTCCGCGGAGTCGCGCGGCTCGCTGGCTCGCTCGGCCGCTCGCAGGTCCGCCCAGCACCGTGGCTCCGCCATCCACATCATCGCCTCCAGGGGGCGCCTCGAGTGGAGACCGAGGACAGAGCCCTTGTGAGTCAGTTTCCCGTAGTGGCCCTGGCGCCTACCTCCGAGCTTGGCATCGGTGCACGCTCAAAATGTTGAATGAGTAAGTCTCTTCCCTTTCCTCCAATACTACGCTACCTCTGCTGTGCTTAAATTTTGAGCGAAGTAACCTCTTTGCAGCTCAAGTTCACCAATACCATTTTGGACCAATGTTAACTCCAGAACACTGTGTTCTTTGCAAAGGGGTGGGTTGGGGGGCTGCTGGTGGTGGTGGTGTAAGGCCCTGGGAATTTACAAATATAACCAATTCAGGACCCTTGGAATAAATACCTTTGAGGGGAGGGGCATTAGACATGTGGCCTGTCTTCCCAGGGAATGTAGACACCTTAAGTGGATCTTTCAAGCCATATTTGGTTATTTGGTGTCCAAGATGTGTTCAAAGTAAAGTGAGAAAATGGAGACAATGATTGACATCAGTAAGACCCAAAGACCGAGTCTTTTGTGTTCTGAGATTTTAGGTTAAAATGTTTGTTAGCTGGTGTGACTTTGGAGAACCTTTCTTTAAAGGTTACTCTGTGGCCTTCTAAACCACACTAAATGTTTGAATAATATGGTATTAGTCAAGTGGTAGTTAGTGGCTTCTTTGGCCCTAGACTTTAATAAAAATCTCACTCCTAGGTCTCAGAAAGTCACATTGGAATTGTTGAGAAGGCCCAGTACTGCTTAAAATAAATCTACCTTGATTCAAAATACAGACAATACAGGTATGAGTAACAATTACTATGGTTAAAGTAAGCTTAGTGCCAAGTGTTATTCAGACTCTGAGGTACAAAGAAGACCTGCTCCAGGTCACAAGGGGACCTGAAAAATTATAAAATTCTCCTAACCCCTAATCTATTGCTTTATTCCACAATTCTCAGCATTCACAAGTTTTTTCTATTTTTAGGACTTGATTGAGATTCAGAACTTCAATAGACCCACATAAACTAAAGAGGAGCCGTAGGTAGTAAAAGGATTTGGGATGTTAGGAACACATTTGATGATGGTTTCATTATAATAATAGCTATGTTATTGACACAATATGCTTAGTGCTATGCACTTCCCATGGACTATCTCATTCAATCCAAGTTTTAAATGATTTTATTCTTAGCCTTAAAATTGAACAATCCCTGATGGCTCTAAGAGCTGTTTTTCTACAGTGTCCTTTGACTATATAATACAAAACAGTTTTGTTCCTGAGCAGATGGGGATATACCAAATCAAAATTCTGCTAACTCAAATCCTTTGATCCAGCAGTTCTACTTTTATAAATTTGTCTTAGGGAAATAATCATTAACATATTCAAAGATTTAGCTCAGTGATTTTTTACTGTGGCATTCTTTGAAATACGGAGAAATTGGAAATAGTATTTAGTGGTCAGTAATGGGTTTGATGATTCATACAATGGAATATTCTGAAGACATTAAGAATGATACAGTTATCAATGTGGAAAGATGTTCACAATATATTTCAAAGTGAGAAAAGGTCACAAAATTGTATGATCAGAAGGATTCAGTTTTGGAAAAAGTAACTGGTTATTTTGGAAGGTGGGATTATGAATGATTTTTATTACTTCTTCTTTTGCATTTTAAAATTTTAAATAGTAAACGTTATTGTTTTGGAATTAAAATAAAACAAATTAATTTTCCTTTAACTTAATTGAAATTCTATCTCTAATCATTATCAAAATATCTACAATGAAACAAAGCAGTGTGGCAAAGGCCAACAGGAAAAAACTCAATGCAGTTTAGCACAGTCTATAATATAGTGATTCTTTTTTTTCCAGGTAGAGTCTTGTTCTGTTGCCTAGGTTGGAATGCAGTTACACTATCATACTTCATTGCTGAATTCCTGGGCCAAAGTGATCCTCCTGCCTCAGTCTCCCAAGTAGCTGGAATTACAAGTGTGTGCCACCATACCCAGCCAGTTTTTCTTTTTAGAGATAGGGGTCTCACTATGTTGCCCACGCTGGTTTCAAACTCCTGGCCTCAAGTGATCTTCCAGCTATGGCCTTCCAAAGTGCTATGATTATAGGAGTGAGCTGCCACTCCCAGCAAGAATGTAGTTTCAACTACTTTAGTCAGAATATTAATCAGACCTATGTTCAAATCTTAGCTCTGTCCTCTTTAAGATATGTCAACTTGACCAAGTTACTTGATCTTTCTAAAGCCTAAAAATAGTATATGTGCTGCCCAGGTAGCACCTAAAGCCTAAAAACTACTGATAATAATAGTTAACATTTAAGAGTTTACTTTGTGCTAGGCACTGTGCTAAGCACTCTATACATAATATCCTACCACCATTAGCTGATGAAGAAACTGATGCTTAAATAGGGAAGCTAAATAACTTGCCTAAATTTACACAGCTTAATAAATACATCCTAGTGTAGTTGTAAGGATTAAATATCAGGGATCATTTAAAGCATTTAGCCTAATACACTGGCAAGCATGTATACAAGTACTTTATACATGTTATTGTTTTTAATGTTTCAGACACAGCCCCATAGCAACTGCTCTTTACAACCATTTTATTATTCAGCTCACCTCTCCAGGAGATCTGATTTGGCTATTTAATGTGGCAGGTATGACCGTGAGGCTCTAAAGCCTATCTTTGTTTGAATCCCAGCTGTATCACTTAGTATCTCTATGGTCTTGAGTAAAGTAGTTAACCCCTTTGTATCTCAATATTCTCATCTGTAAGATGGGAATAGTATTAGAACTGACTTCATGGTGGTTGTTCTGAAGATTAAATGAGTTAACAGAAAGCAATAAGAACAGTATCTGGTATACTTGGATTTTTAAAAATGATTATGTATTTTATACATTTTAAGTTCTTTGATGCACTCTAATATAAAGATTTTAGAACATGTTACTTATATTGATATATGAACATTTGTTATTTAACACTAAAAGGTTATATAAATGCACAAGCTGTCAGAATTTATAGTGGGAATTCCATTTAACAGAAACCCATGTAATGTTTTCATGTGCTCATAATACTAAAACAAGTTAAATCCAGACACAAGACACACAAAGATTACTAATTCTTTCAGGCCTAACTTTCCCAAAAGCAGTTCAGCTGTGAATTCTTCAAAATAAAGAATCTGTCATATATGGGACCTTATTATCCATTTTATTTCTGATACACAATGATTTAATCTATTCTCTGTACTGAAAAGCTCTGTCAAAAATAACTGAAAAACTTCACACAGAGATTTTAAAAATACATCTCTAATTTTAAAAGGTCTAAGAATCAATTATTGTTAAGCCAAGACCACTTAGGAGAAATGTCATCAAAAAGAGCAAATAATTATAGGATTAAAAACTACGCAAAAAGAAAAAAGTTTCTTGTCAACTGAAAACATTTTTTAGGCTAAATCATGTATATGTATGACTATGTGTATATACACAAAATTAAAATATTGATTTTATCAGCATAGTATTAACTGTCTTGAAATAAGTTTTTTTTGAATTTTGTTAAAATCTTCAAAGTGTAATGTTAATTTATATTCCTTTCCAATACAAACCATAAAAAGAATCTGTAATCATTTTACAATTTACCTATTGTGGCTCTAGAATAGTCAGCTTCACATAACAAAGCAATAAGTAAGAGCATGGAAACTTACTTTCTTCCTTGGAAAGGCAATTCTTGTATTAACAGCAATGTTATTTTTCTTTGAAAGTCCTGAATCTTCACACAAAGGCATTACTAGCTCATTGTGCACCTTAATTATAAGGGCACCTGTGTTTCTTTGTTTACTGGTTGGTCTGACCTGAGGATTTGATTTGTCACACTCCTCTCTGTCCCGCCCTGTTTCACTCTTAATGAGAACAACTTAACAATAGCATCCTTACAAACCCCACAGCTCAAATAATGAATGGTGAGAAACAGAGGTATTAGTTACAGTAAATACTTGTTGGTGAACCTTCATGTTAAGGGCTAAAATTCAAGGTTAGTAAGCACAGACTTGGAGGATAGGTTGATTTTTAAAACATAGGAGAGGTTTCAGATCATGAGATTTCCACCGCAACCCCTTGCCCTGCTACTCCCAGGGGAGGCAGTGTAGTTTTAGATGGAGTCAAATGAATCTTACTTGTTATTCAGGAGGAAGCCCTTTGGCAAGTTCTTCTATCAAAACTTTGAAACTCAGTTTTTCTATAGTAGAGGTAATAGCACTTTCCTCATAGGTTGTTAGGAAGATGGTGATATTTAATGTTAGTAGAAAATGTATATAAAGTGACCATTGAATACAAATTGTTTGCCTTTCTCCTTTTGCCTCTGCTCTGGGCACATTCTAAACAAGCTCCAGCTATGCCAGCCAGTAGAATAGGCTTGTGTGAAATTATGGATATTTGAGAAATTTGGGAATGTGATGTAAAATAAAATATGCCTCTGTTGCCTTTATTACCAACATCTCCTGAAGAGGAACAAAGGAACCCTATTTGTTCAACAGTATTCACTTGCTAGGTTTAGGCCTCACACACTGGGAGTAGAGTTGTTCTCAAGAAAATCACAGCCTAATGGAGACATGACAGGCAGAGGTGATACAGTGTAACAAGTACTAAAATCAAAGGAAGCAGGAGGGACTTTTGGAGTGCAGAGTAGGGATATTCAAAGCAACCTGAGTGTGGGGGAGGGGCTGGGAAGGTAGGTACCCTGGGGGGTTGAGGGGGAAGTGATTCCAGAATTGAACTTTAAAGAAGCAGGAGTTAGGAAGACTACAGTGAAGCTTCATAGAAGCACCTGTTAAAAAGATTTACTCAATATAGTTGTGAAGTACATGGTATATTCCACTGTCAGAGCAAAGCTGTGTTGTAATATTATTGATTAATATGGACATAAAATTTGTGCATTCACTAATATTTCATCACATGAGATTTTAATGGGAACATTGAATAAGTGCTATTTTCAAGTAAGCCCATGAGCATATGTTCAGAAACATTTGATTAGAGCCTTTGCTCTCACAGTTTTAACTATTCTTAGTTGCTCCTTAACAGTTGCAAAGGCACTTGATAGATAGATAATTAATTGCTCAGTAGTTGAAAATAACTCGGCCAATCATGATATGCAGGAAATAATAAGAGAGAGAGTACTCATTTGTGTAGGTTTTAGTAAGGAAAGGAAGAACCTTAGGAATTGTTCATATCATCTTCCTAATTTTGCATGTAAGGAAAGTCAAGTCCAAAGAAGTTCAGTGATCTACCCCAGTTCACACAGCTTGTTAGCAGCAGATCCAGGAACAGTATTCAGTTGGCAATGGCTACCATTTACTGGGCATTTCCTATGTGCTAACAGAACTATAATCTCTGAGTACTATTTCATTTTATCAGAATTTCTAATTTAATACTTAAACCTTAAATCCTTTTAGAATACATAAGAACATACTTTTAAAAAGTATTAATTCTGTAGATACCAGTGAATGAATAAAAAAAAAGATATTGACAGAGAATGTGTTTTATTAGCTGGTTAATGTATAGCAGATCCTTGAAAGATGTTGTTTTTTCAATGTCATTTCATCATAACGTTAATGAGACAAAAAATGATTCCTAGCAGGGTCTACTGTCTAAATGGAGTTTGCACTTTCTCTCCATGTTTGCATGGATTTTCTCTGCTTACTCCAGTTGGCTCACATCCCACAGCTATGCACATTATTGGTATGTCTAAATCAGGGGTTGGCCATCAAACTATGGCCCATCATACTTTGATCAGGCCATCAAACTATGGCCCATGGGCCACATGCGGCCCGCCGAGGACTTTTATCTGGCCTGCCAGGTGTTTTTGCTTCTGCTGCCTGTCCTGTTTAGCAGTGGACTCATCTTCAGCCCGCAAAATCTGTTAGCAGAACAACCATTGGTTGCATTCCCAAACAAAACATGTGTGGATTCACTGGAAAAGTTGCAAGAGGAGTTCCAATGTAGATTTAAAGAACTTCATCTCCATGAACAGGACATACAGCTTTTTCATAACCCATTTTCTATTGACATTGAAAATGTGGAGATCAGTCCCTGAAGTCACCACCCCGGAACCCCTCTGCCAGCTGCTCTGGGGTGGCGCCTCCCGGAGGTGGGACCTAGGCGCTCATGGGTGCTGCAGGGGTGGCTGAGTGCTCCTGCGGCTCTGGCTCTGGCTCTGGCTCTGCTCTGGCGGCGCTTTCTGGCTTCTCCATGGGGCTGGCCTGCGACGCCTGGATGTTCTACGAAGGTTTCCACTGTTGCTCGGAGGACACATGCAGTGAGATTCAGAATTCCTGGAGAACTGCCTTTGTGAGAAGTTGGAAATATTTCTTTAAATTCCTTCTCTTAGTTTTTCAAAGAAACATCAAGAAACCATGAACGACATTAGTAAAGACGAGTTTGACTGCCACTTGCTTGATGAAGGTTTTATTGTCAAGGACATTCTAGACCAAAAAGTCAATGAAGTTTCCTCTTCTGATGATAAGGATGCCTTCTATGTAGCAGACCTTGGAGATGTTCTGAAGAAACACCAAAGATGGCTAAAAACTCTTCCTCATGTCACTCCCTTTTATGCAATCAGATGTAATGACAGTAGAGCCATTGTGAAGTCCCTGGCTGCCATTGGGACAGGATTTGACTGTGCTAGCAAGACTGAAAATCAATTGGTACAAAGTCTTGGGGTGCCTCCAGAGAGGATTATCTATGCAAATCATTGTAAACAAGTGTCTCAAATTAAGTATGCAGCCATTAATGGGGTCCAGATGATGACTTTTGAGAGTGAAGTCGAGTTGATGAAAGTTGCCAGAGCACATTCAAAGGCCAAGTTGGTTTTGCGGATTGACACTGATGATTCCAAAGCAGTCTGTCCACTCAGTGTTAAATTTGGTGCCACACTCAAAACCAGCAGACTTTTTTGGAATTGGCAAAAGAGCTAAATATTGATGTCATTGGTGTCAGCTTCCACGTAGGAAGTGGCTGTATGATCCTGAGACCTTCGCGCAGGCAATTTCTGATGCCCACTGTGTCTTCGACATGGGAACTGAGGTTGGTTTCAGCATGTACCTGCTTGATATTGGTGGTGGCATTCCTGTATCTGAGGATGTAAAGCTTGAATTTGAAGAGATCATGGGTGTAATCAACCCAGCATTGGGCAAGTACTGTCCATCAGACTCTGGAGTGAGAATCATGGGTGAGCCAGGCAGATATGATGTTGCATCAGCCTTCACACTTGCAGTTAATATCATTGCCAAAAAATTTGTATTAAAGGAACAAATAGGCTCTGATGATGATGAGTCCAGTGAACAAACCTTTATGTATTACATCAATGATGGAGTATATGGATTGTTTAATTGCATCCTTTATGATCATGCTCATGTAAAGCCTCTTCTGCAAAAGAGATCTAAGCCAGATGAGAAGTATTATTCATCCAGCATATGGGGACCAACATGCGATGGCCTTGACCTGATAGTTCACCCCTGTGACCTGCCAGAAATGCATGTGGGTGACTGGATGCTCTTTGAAAATATGGGTGCTTACACTGTAGCTGCTACTTCTACTTTCAATGGATTCCAGAGGCTGACTGTCTACTATGTGATGTCAGGACCTACATGACAACTCTTGCAGCAAATTCAGAACCCCAACTACCTACCTGAAGTAGAAGAGCAGGATGTTGGCACTCTGCCTGTGTTTTGTGCTTGGGAAAGTGGATGTAACGTCACCCAGCAACTTGTGCTTCAGCTAGTATTAATGTGTAGATATCATTCTGTAGCTGTTAACTGCAATATTGCTGCCAGATGCAGCAATATGTAAGATTAGGAGACGGGGTCACATTTATCTGTGTTCCTATGGAAACTATTTGAATATTTGTTTTATATGTATTTTTATTTACTTTTCAGACATGCTATGAAAGAGCACCCCTCCACTGGCCAGCAAGTATCTGTAGCTTGTACAGTGGCAGAATGGGCCAAACACTTAGTGTTGTGACTATTAAGAGTAAAGTATCTTTAAATAAAAAAAAAAAAGAAAAGAAAATGTGGATATAATTTACCAAATGGAACTGGCTGAACTGCAGAATTGTGAGTCTCTGAAAAACGCATTCAAGTCAAGTAGTCTTCCTAATTTCTATGCTTCTCTCCCCTCTGAGACATATCCTAATCTTAGGAATGATGCACTCCAAATGGCAACCATCTTTGGCAGCACTTATGTCTGTGAACAGACTTTTTCCAGGGTAAAACATCTGAAATCTCCAACCGAATCTAGAGTAACTGATGCAGACTTGCATCACTTGTTAATGACTAGCAGTGACAAATATGGAACTGGACATTGACCATCTCATTAGTCAAAAGCAGGCCCATCATTCCCATTTGATAAGTTTATTGATTTGACTTTATTTGTCCTTCATTTTATTTATTTATTTTTATTTTTTGTAGAGACAGAGTCTCACTTTATTGCTCTCAGTAGAGTGCGGTGGCATCACACAGCTCACAGCAACCTCCAACTCCTGGGCTTAGGCGATTCTCTTGCTTCAGCCTCCCAAGTAGCTGGGACTACAGACACCCGCCATAAAGCCTGGCCATTTTTCTGTTTTGCATTCAGTGAGGCTGGGTTTGAACCTACCATGTTCGGTATATGAGGCCGGCACCCTACTCGCTGAGCCACAGGCACTGCCCTTGTTCTTCATTTTAAGTATTGTATTTGTTCCCGTTTTGTTTTTTTACTTCAAAATAAGATATGTGCTGTGTGCATAGGAATTTGTTCATAGTTTTTTTTTTAAACTATAGTCTGGCCCACCAATGGTCTGAGGGACAGTGAACTGGCCCCCCCATTTAAAAAGTTTGAGAACCCCTGGTCTAAATGGTCCACATCTGGCTGAGTGGAGTGCACGCGCACGCGTGCGCATGTGTGTGTGTGTGTGTGTGTGTACCCTGCCATAGAATGGTTTCCTGTCCAGAGTTGTTTCATGACTTGTGGCCTGAACTTCTGAGATAGGCTCTGGCTACTCATGACCTTGAAGTGGAATTAGTGGGTAATAATTATCTTTCTGTTTTTTTAATTTATTAATCTTTCTTAAGGGTATGTAGAACTCACATTTATTTCAATGCTTAATGCTAGAAGTGTTTTGTTTTTTATTTAGGAGTTTAGTGACCTTTTTTTGTGACCAGAAATAATTTGTAGGAATTTAAATCTCATTTGTATCAGACTGTGGTCAAATTGATTTCTTTATACATCATTTTGCTTAAATTTGCAATTTCAGAAAACCTATTGATGACATTCAGTGAGGACTTACTGTATTTCTTTCATAGCTAACTTAAACATACATCTTTCAGATTTTGTCCTAAGATTCTACTCTATGAGTTTAACTGAATTCAGTTCAATTTGAGAAATATTAATTGAGTCCTTGTGATAAACAAGGTGAAACTTTTCTGTTGCATTCTCTCTGGATATCGGGCTTCATGAGAGAATGTGTCATGCTGAGAAAGAATATAAGCTTGAGAGTCAAATAGATATAGGCTCAAATCTCAGCTCCCCCGCAACTATCTCAGAGATTTTGGGCAAGTTAACTACCTTTATCTGTGAAATGAGAGTATGATTTAATCAACCTAAAAGAGTTATTCTGTGGATTAAACATAGTGAAATAAATCAATGTAATCTATTTTATTCATGATCATTTGGTCTGTGGATTTGTTAATCAGGGCAGCATTCTGTTAAAGGTCATTTAGTGTTATGTGTGGCAGATCGAATTTTTCTAAATATGGCTAAAATAGTATCTCCCTACCCAACTGTTTTTCTGCCTTGTGGTCTTGCTACTCCTTTACCAAGAGGGGAGTCTAATTCCTCTACTCTTGTATCTTGGTCACTCTTAGTAACTCTGGGTCATGTTAATTTATTGTCCCTTCCTTACAACTGACAGGAATGCAGACATCATGATGGAAATTGTCATGATGGGAGCTGAGATAGAAATTGGCAGGACAAAAAAACAGGAAGATTCTGAAGCCTTGATAAGTAAGTGTGTTGTCATAATAGCCATGGAGTAAATATGCAGACTTTTACATAGTAAAGGAAAAACTTCTAGTTTATTTAAGCCATTATTATTCTGGACCTTTCTGTCATAGGAACCAAACCAATATCCTTAACAATACAAATGGAGGTATTATAATAAATATCAAGGAAATTAAACAACCTGCTCCCTGAATGATCTTTGGGTCAATGACACAATCAAGAGAAACATTCAAAAATTTTATGAAACAAATGAGAATAGTGACACATGACTCAGCGCCCATAGCTCAGTGAGTAGGGTGAGTAGGGTGGTATCAAGCCTGGCCTGGGCCTGCTAAACAAGGACAATTGCAACAACATCAAAATAGCTGGGCCTTCTGGTGGGTGCCTGTAGTCCCAGCTAATTCAGAGGCTGAGGTAAGAGAATCGCTTAAGCCCAAGAGTTTGAGGTTGCTGTGAGCTGTGATGCTACAGCACTCTACTGAGGGTGACAAAATGAGGCACTATTAAAAAAAAAAACCCAAAATGAAAATAATGACACAACATATCAAAACCTTTGAGATAGAATAAAAGCAGTGCTAAAAGTGAAATTTCTAGTGTTAAATACATCAAAAAGTTTGAAAGATCACAAGTTAACAAACTACTGTTGTATTTCATGGAATAAGAAAACAAGAATAAACCAAAACCAAAGCTAGGAGAGGAAAAGAAATAACAAAATCAGAGCACAACTAAATGAAATTGAAACCAAAACAATAATACAAAGGATCAACAAAAAGTTGATTATCTTTAAAAAGATAAACAAAATTGATGGACATTTATTAACTTAACAGAAAAATAAGAGAGGGAGTTCAGATAAGATCATTCAGAAAAAAGGAGACATTACAATTGATATATAGCAATACAAAAGATCATTTGAGACTACTATGAACATCTCTACTCACATAAACTAGGGTAATTAAATAGATTCCTTGAAATGTACGACCTCCCAAGCTTGAAACAGGAAGAAATAGGAATTCTGAATAGATCAATATTGAGTAGTGAGATTGATCAGTTATTAAAAAAATCTCTCAACAACAATAAAAAAAGCCCAAGACCAGATGGATTTAAAGCTGCATTCTATGAGACATATAAGAAGAACTGGTACCAATCCTACTGAAACTTTTCCAGAAGATCAAGAAGAAGGGAATCCTTCCTAATTCAATTTACAAGGCCAGTATCGTCCCGATATTAATGCCAGGAAACAGCCCAGGAAAAAAATAGTCATTCAAAAGTGGGTGAAATGGCTGGGTGTGGTGGCTCATGCCTGTAATCCTAGCGTTCTGGTAGGCTGAAGCGGGTGGATTGCTTCAGCTCAGGAGTTTGAGAACAGCCTGAGCAAGAGGGAGACCCCATCTCTACTAAAAATAGAAAAATTAGCTGGGTGTGGTGGCCTACATCCTGTAGAACCAGGTACTTGGGAAGGGGAGGTAAGAGCATCTCTTGATCCCAGGAGTTTGAGGTTGCAGGGAATTAAGGTGCCTCAGCACTCTATCCTGGGGCAACAGAAGTGAGACTCTGTCTCAAAAAAGAAAAAAAAAAATGGGCAAACGATATTAAAGGCATTTTTCAAAAGATAAGTATACAAATGGCCAACAATTGTATGGAGAAATGTTTGACATCATTCATCATTAGAGAAATGGAAATTAAAAACATAATGAGATATTCTCTTACTCTAGTCAGAATGACAATTATTAAAAAGTCAAAAAACTAAATACTTGGGAGGCTAAGGCAGGAGGATCCCTTAAGCCTGAGAGTTTGAAGTTGCAGTGAGCTATGATGATATCATTGCACTCAAACCCAGGTAACTAAGACCCTGTCAGAAAAAAAACATTAAAATGAAAAAAACAAACAAACAAACAAACAAACAAAAAAACCCCAATCCGCAAAGCGTATTGATATAGATGCAATGAAAAGGGAACACTTGTACATTGTTGGTGGGAATATAAATTAGTACAACCTTAATGTAAATCAGAAATAAGTATGGAGATTTCTTAAAGAGCTAAAAGTATATCTACCATTCAATCCAATAATCTCACTACTGGCTATCTACCCAAAGGAAAGTCATCAAAAAGATACCTGCAGTCATATTTTTATCATAGCGAAATTCATAATAGCAAAGATATGGAGTCAACCTACTGGTTCACACATACACCACAGAGTATTACTCAGCTGTAAAAAAGAATGAACTGTCTTTTGCAGCAACTTAAATGGAACTGGAGCCTGTTATTCTAAGCAAAGTGACTCAGGAATGAAAAATCAAATACAGTATGTTCTCAATTATAAGTGGGAGCTAAGCTATTTGTATGCATAATATTACAGAGTGGAATGTTGACATTGGAGACTAATTAGGGGGAGGTTGGGAGAGGGATGGAATATGAAACATTATATATTTAGGTGATGGTACACTAGAAGCCTGGATTTCACTACTGTACAATGTATCCATGTAAAAAAAAATTTTTTTTTTTTTTTTTGGATACAGAGCCTCAAGCTGTCACCCTGGATAGAGTGCTGTGGCATCACAGCTCACAGCAACCTTCCATTCCTGGGCTCAAGTGAGTCTCCTGCCTCCACCTCCCAAGTAGCTGGGACTACAGGCACCCGCCACAATGCCCGGCCATTTTTTGGTCACAGCTATCATTGTTTTGCAGGTCCAGCCCAGATTCGAACCTGTCAGTTCAGGTTTATGTGGCTGGCGCCTTAGCCCGTTGAGCCACATGCGCTGAGCCCATGTAAAAACTTTCGTATTACCTGAATGTACTTAAGTAAAAAATTTTTTAAAAATTGAGTCATGAGTTCAAGACCAGCCTGAGTAAGAGCAATACCCCATCTCTAAAAATAGGTGGGCATTGTGGCGGGCTCCTGTAGTCTCAGTTACTTGGGAGGCGGAGGCAAGAGGATCACTTGAGCCCAGGAGTTTGAGGTTGCTGTGAGTATGACACCAAGATACTCTATCCAGGGCAACAAAGTGAGACTCTTTCTCAAAATAAAGAAATAAGTAAATAAAAATACATACATACTTACATACAATCCTTGGCTATAATGCTAGTCCTTAATATTAAGAAGCTAGCACATTTCAAACACCAAAAATATCTTCTGCTCTGCAGGGCACACGCTTACCTTTCTAGGTGATTTTTATACATATTTGACTCATTGACTTACTCTCTTTTTCATAGATTTCCATCTATTTCTGCCCTCTGGGCTATCAACAGACAACAGTGGTCTTTTCAATTACCTAGTCCTACTAATTCTTGAACTCCTAATTGCTGATGACTCATTTTTCCTTCATTTCAGCCACCCAGATTCACGGCCAGCCCCTGACTTCATTTTGCACTAAATGTCTCCTTCGTTAAGCTCCAGACAATTGGCATTTCTCTGCTTTGTCAATTTCAGTTTGCGTGTCTGTGTGGCCACTAGACTTTTTGAGATTGGCGACTGACTTATTCATCTATGTAACCACAATTCCCAGCAAAGAACATTTCTTCTATTTGGAATGTCTCAGGGCTGGTTTTGTTCTGTTTTGTTTTTGTTTTTGCCTCTATGCCTTTTGTTTTTGCTATCCCTCCCTAGGAATCACTTCCCCCCTACTGTATTACGTCCTTTTAAAATAAGACAAATTGGCTTGGCGCCTGTAGCTTGATGGTTAGGGCACTAGCCACATACACTGAGGCTAGTGGGTTCGAACCCAGCCAGAGCCAACTAAACAACAATGACGACTGCTACAATAACAACAACAACAACAACAACAACAACAACAACAAAAATAGTCAGACCTTGTGGTGGGTGCCTGTAGTCCCAGCTACTTGGGAGGCTGAGGCAAGAGAATTGCTTAAGCCCTGGAATTTGAAGTTGTTGTGATCTGTGACTCCACAGCACTCTGCTCAGGGTAACATAGTGGGATTCTGTCTCAAAAATAAATAAATAAATAAATAAATAAATAAACACTAAAAAAAAAAAAGACAAATCCTATAAGGTTCATCTCAGATTCCACCTTCCAGAAGTTTTTCTTGATTTGACACCATCTTCCTTTGACTCTCCAAAGAATTTCATTAGTATTTCTTTGCAGGTACTTTGATTTTGCAGTCAATGTAATTAATGAACACTCACTATTCACCCAGGGATATATTGCCCACTTCATTCATGGCTCATTTACCTCTCATATATATTTAACAGTCCTGACCTTACAAATAAGGAAACTGAGGATCTGAGAAGTTAAGTGACTTTACAAAAAATTCACATAGCTAGATAGTGGAAAGATCACGAGCTACCCCCAGGTCAGGGTTCTGCTGAATCGTGTGGCTCAGTAGATGCTTTGGACTTTTGTTCTGTTAAATGACTTGCCCCTTGTGTGAGTTCTTAGTGGATAAAGAGGTGTCTCTCACCTTAATGTCTCCTTTAGTATCTAGTCTAGCCTTTTACACATAGTAAATTCAATAAAATAGGAAATAAAATATTGATTTAGGGACTCTCAGAAAACACCTACAAGGCAGCCTGGGGACTGCCCCCTCCGCTCCCTTTCCCTCTCACTGGCTCAAGGGACGTGGCTGCCAACAGGCACACAACCCACCCTTGCAGGAGCAGGTGCTAATTCAAACAGCCTCATTAACAATCTGTGGGGCTCCGGCACTAATTACAGTGGGGTTTTAACTATATCCAGTTCCACAATTCAAAGGCTTCCATTTTTAACCCATAATGGTGGGATCTACAGGAACAGTAGTAGACTGGGATCTAGATTCTCCCATGCTACTCTAGGTCCCTTCCCAGTATTTCCAAGGAAAAGAAACTGTAGGAAAGCAAGAAAATACTTTGTATCAGTGATACTGTGATTCATATCTTACTATGTATTTGTTCTTTAGCTGTTTACACATATAACTTTTTAAATCAAGGTAATTATAAAAACTAAGAAAATTTAGCAAACTACTATTGACCATGATAGAATAAGCACTTCTTTCCCTAGCTATGTACTTCCCATGATATCTCAGTAATTCCAGAACATCTCTTCCTTCTTAAATATCACTCTTCTCCCAAGAAGAAAGGTCTAGACCCAATAAGGTTCAGTTTGGTTTTGCTTAGTGTCTGTTTTTCCCATGTCATTTTGAACTTCTTGAAACTGGAATTTTATTATTACTTGTGAAACCAGCTGTTAGTAAATTACTTAATACAAATTAGGCATGTTGAACATTTGTTGAATAAATGATCCCTGTCAGCGCTATTCAACCTTTCTTTAAAAAACCTGTGACCCAAGGTAAAAACTATAATTTAGATTCTCTGATTCATTGTCCCTGTTTCTCTTACTGAAACAAAAATTTTATGAAATGATAGTTACCTTAACTATCTGCAACAAGCTGTGATGTTTTCTATCCAAACTTAATTTAGTCTATTATTTCATTTCTTTTAACTATTGGTTGTGACCCAGTAAATCAATTCTTGACAACACTAAGGTTTTCCAAACATAATTTGAATCAAAATTGGATCAAGTTACGGGGACTGCACTTTATTTTGTAACATAGCTTACTTTTATTCATCAGCACCTTGTTTTTTTTCTGCTTTCAAATATTACGTGAGAGTGTAAAATAAGAATAAATGTGTTAGGTGAAATACTTTGTACAGAAAAGATAATAGCTCTCCTCTGTCTCAAGTCACAACTAGGCAGAGAACATGGAGGGCACAAGACAGCGGCATTCACAGGACACTGAGGTGCTAATGCACGAGGGAGGAGAGCGACGCAGGGTGATGGGAAGGGCACTAGATGGGGAACCTGGATATCCTAGTTGTAGTTCCATCTTTGCCACATGCCTTTAGACAGATCCTTTCCCCTCTTCCGACTGTCCCTGACTCTAGAAGGACCAAATGGAAGTCTCTTCTAACTAAAATTTTGCCTTGGAAACACCATGAAAGCTTGGGATCATAATGAGTCACTCTTGTCAATGAGGGTTTCTCAAAATGTGTGTGTCCATTCTTCTCTGGACCACCAGTAACAGTAACACCTAACATTTACCGAGCACTTATTAAGTTACAGATACACTTAATATCCTCAGTTAATCTTTACAAAAACACTTTTAGGTAAGAACTATTATTATTTCCATTTTATAGGTGAGAAAATGAGGCATAGAGAAGGTAATATGATTGGAAAATAGCAGAGGCAGTATTTGAACCCAGGCATTCTGAGGAAGCATGTGTATCAGAGCTAATCCACTACATTTAAATCTTGTCTATACTCTTAATAATTGTGAAATCTTGAGGAAGTTACATAACATCTGTGTCTATATTTTCTCTACTATAAAATGAAGCAGAGATGTGAGTAATAATTACCGCCCTAGAGATTTGTTGGAAGGTTAAGGCAGTTTGTATATAATACTTAGAACAAAGCCTGGTGCATGGTAAGCACTTACTGCTTCCTTTTATTTTTGTGGCTTCAGAATCTGTACTCTAACCCATTGTATTATTATGCCTTTGTAGTTCATAGGTGTGTTTTCCACAGTGAGAGAAACACTTGAGCTGGAAGATACCCTAGAGATCAACTAGTTCCACTTGGTCTAGTCTGGGGGTAGTCTGAAGAGGAAAAAGGCTTTGCCCAAAAGTCTTTGGCAAAGATAGGACTATAGTTAGGGTATCCGGTTTCCCCATCCAGTGCCCTACCATTATTCTTTCCCTCTTCCCCTCTTGTACTTAGTTCTTCAGTGTCTTGTCAATGCCGCTGTCCTGTAGGATTGTCACAGGCCTTTTCTCTGCAGCTAATTGTGTTGCTGGGAGCAAACCCAAGTGCTGGAGGCTAGGGAAATTCTCTTACTCAACAGCTTATACCACAAGCATCCTGCTTTCTGTGAATGTCCACTGCAGGTATTTAGTATTTCATTGTAACACATGAGGGTTAGAAAATATGAAATTTGGGAGGAAGGTCGACCTGCCGGTTCTGGCTCTGTCACTAATCTCTTTGTGCCTATATTTACCTTTCTTGTGCCTCCCTCAACCCCTGCTTAGCCTAGTGCCATGGCCTCTCTGGCAGTCCTGTATTTTCTTCTCTCCCCATAATTTATTCTCATAGCAATCTCAGTGAGCCTTTTAAAAATATGACTATCTCACAGCTCAAAACCTTTCAATGCTTTTTCATTATTTTTAGACCAAAGACCAAAATCCTTAAAATTGCCTACAAGGGGGGAGGTGGAGGAAGATGGCGGCGGAGACGGTCCTATAGCCCATCTCTCCCAGGTCAGCAGGTGAGAGGGTGGGAGCTCTGGATCTTTCCCCGTGTGAACTATTGGAGTGGATGGGCAACTGGTGAGACACAGAGATCGGGA
>CAUYON010021713.1:0-11406 GCA_963573935.1 Arctocebus calabarensis | reverse complement strand
CAGATCATCCACTTTTGATCTTTCCTCCTCCTGCTTTTCTTCTAATGGTTTCATTTGTTCCTGATTTCTAATGAATTCCTCCTCCATGAGAAGATAGTCTTTAATTCTCTCTAACTTCAACAATTTTAATCGGCACTGAGTATGAGGTGTTACCAGTGGTAGTTTACTGGCTGCATCTGGTCCCTTTGTTTTCTTCTTCTTTTTCCCCACTCTGGTTGGTACAGGAGGTTCATATTTCTTCTTCTTATCCTTGTCATCCTTCTTGCCACCTCCAGGACCATGGCCACCACTCTGACTTTGACCCATCTTTTCTCGGCCGCTCGATCTCCTATCTTTGTTTTCTTGAAGTACCAGGAAACTGCCCAGACTTGATTTGGTTCACGCTGTTACTGTGCCTGGGGACTCTCCTCCAGCTCCGCTACATCAACTCAAGTTCATTTCTAAGACCTCAGAGTGCCCTGTAACACCTCACTTCCCATCTACATTAGGTTGTCCATGTTGCTCTATCTCCAGAGATCCCGTACATTCTTTTGCTATCTACACATGAATATGTATCTTTATTTGTTTAAAGTCTGTATCCCACACTAGACTGCAAGTGCCGTGAACTCCCGGACTATATTGCTTTTGTACATTGTCACACCCCAGTTCCAAGTGCAATACCTGACACATATATTTTCTCACAGAAAATAGTTAATGATGAATAAATGAACTGCTTTCTACTCACCACCCCATGGCTCTAATGCTGCAGACTCCACTAGATGCACCTGAACACTTCTCCCATCACAAGTCATGTTCCTTCTCTTCAGGAACTAAGCAGTTTCTCCCAAGGCACTTTTTTCTTCCCTCTGTTAGACTGTAAACACCTATAGGGCACGAGGCATGTTTGTTCACTTTTCTGCCTTCTCTGTAATGTCTAGCACACTGACTTGCACTTTACAGATTCTTTTAAATAAAAAAAACCAAGATGCTTGACTTTACTTGTGTATGTTGCCTTAGTCTGTGCCTATGCTGGCAAATTGCATCTTCATATGTTTAAACAAGCAAAGGATATTGAGAAGGGTAAAGAAAGAAAGAAAAAGAAGGAAGGAAGGAAATAAAGATAGATGAGAGAAAAAAAGGAGGTGGAAAACATGAGGGGAAAGGAAAATAGGAAAGGAAAAGAAAAAGGGAGAGGTAAAGGATGGAATTACTCATGATATTGTAATAAATGAAATGGATTTGAAGTTCTAATTATTAAAACTGTAAGTTGACCATCCAAGGGACTATAACAAACTGGTCAACATAAGGAACTAGAACTTACTCTGTAAGTTGACGACCCAAGGGACTGTAACAAACTGGTCAACATAAGGAACTAGAACTACTATACTGCTGCGTACATGTGGTGCATGTCTAATCCATGCAAAGTAGGTCAACTTAAAGAGGTGGTTGGTGTCAGGGAGGTGGTCAGCTATGGACGTTCTGCTATAGGTAGTTTAAATTTTTTCTCCATTCTCTTCACTCAGCTATAATTGTATTTGATTACTTCTGCAACCTAAGTTTTTTGCTAAAAATTGATGGGTGTGGCGGTGGTACTTCATTTTTAATTCTTGCAGGTATAGCTCATGCCTCCTCCATTAGACCTGGGCATGTTGGAGCAACAATGCTGGGAACAGCCCTGTCTCACAGGTGGGAATGCTGAGGCTGCAATGATTGGCCATTTGGACCAGAGAGAGAAGTGTCAGGAAGCTCAACCCTGGGCCATGAATGGACCCGACTGCCAAGGAATTCAAAGGCCTATACTGAATTCAGAAACCTCACAATCTAACTGTGAGTATGTCCTTTGGTCCAATTGGCTCTCAGAATTTATCTGAAGGAATTTCTTTTTCACAAGCGGCTCTACTTTTTCAATCAATTAAATAATGACCTCTCAATGGTCATTGTTCCATTCCCCTTAAATCAAATTTCTACTAAGAAATAACTATTCAGGCTCGGCGCCTGTGGCTCAATGGGCTAAGGAGCCAGCCACGTACACCTGAGCTGGCGGGTTCTAATCCAGCCCGGGCCGCCAAACAACAATGATGGCCGCAACTAAAAAATGGCCGGGCATTGTGGCGGGCACCTGTAATCCCAGCTACTTGGGAGGCAGAGGCAGGAGATTTGCTTAAGCCCAGGAATTGGAGGTTGCTGTGAGCTGTGATGCCACAGCACCCTACCCAGGGTGACAGCTTGAGGCTCTGTCTCAAAAAAAAAAAAAAAAAAGAAAGAAAGAACTATTCAATTGAAATGGCTATCAAGTGAGTCAAAGTGTAAATGAAGACTAGTTTGAAACATTATTAATATTCTGAAAAATATATATCTCTTTTTGTAGAAATGAAAGAATTAAATTGGTTGGTGGAAAGGAAGCATCTAAGTAGACAGTTCAGCCTTGACAGCAATGAACTACCTCATACTAGTTTCTAATGAGTGAATCAATTCAAGTCCTACCAGATTTTTCTCTATTTTCCCACTCACTCATCTGATCCCCTTGGGGGAGATTGAGCATTAAAGGATCTGAGATTTGTATGGGATCTTGGGGGAAGAATGGTGGGCAGTGAAAAGTATCCTGAGGCAGATGTCTGAATGCAGTTCCCCCTCTGCCAGTAATTACTGCCAACTGGGGTCAATCCATCAAGTCTCCACTCTGGGCCTTCGTCTCCTAAACTTGGGTCGTAATCTTGAAGATTACTTGCAGCTTTTACTTTTCAAGAGTCATATTATCTGGGCTCATTGATTCAATAATTCATCTTCAAGTGCTTTAATGGGAATACACTCCTCCAGCCTGGGTGTGTGAGGGATAGAGAACTCCGGCTCCCAGGGCGTTTGCTCCTTGTTCCTTGATTTGCGGTTTAGAATCTGTCCTTCTGTAATTTCCTCAGTCAGGGTCTTATCTAGCCACATGGCAGCTGTTTTCAATATTTAAAGATCGTATCTTGGCCTTCATTTTCTAAGTTAAACCTTTCCACTTCTTTTCACTCTGTGTAAATGATTTCTTGACATCTCAACATCCCTGTGCTTATGCTGGCCCCATCCTAGGTCATCAATGCTCAGCTTCAAGTGTAATTCTCTAAATTGTATTTCTTTTCTGTAATCTCAGCAGATAGCTCAAAGAGCATGTCCAGTGATGGAGGCAGATACCTCTCCAGGTGGCTGGAGTGCGTTAGTAATGAATGGCAGGCATTGGCTGTTGATATGGTGATCATGGTGGGTGATGTTTAGACCAGCTGCTCCCACTGTTGCTGCTCAGAGCTGGCTTCCAGCTGAGCCTGCACTGGAATTCAGACTTTGCAAGTACAGTATATGATGGACCAGAATTAATCTTGACCCACAGGCATTGTTCATTCTGCATGAGGTGATTTTCATGGAGGAAGCAGCTTGTGGGGAGATTTTGGTGCTGGCACATCTGATGAGAATGTGAAATAGTGAGGACTTGAGGCATCAGTCAAAACTACAGCCTTTATGATATCTTCAAACAGTGGAGATTGGTGCTAGGAATGATATTAGGATATGCACAAGACTATGTAGGCTTCTGTGGAGGCGGCAGAGATCAGAGGAGGTAGCACCCTCCCCATTTCTGCTCATGAGTCCTGGTGTGGTGAATATGGCAGGAAACGTGGCCCCTGCATGCAGATGCTCCTGGGAGGGGAATTGGGGTTCCCATGGGACACCCTAGCTGGTAGAAAGCAACAGGCAACAGTGGGAGAGGGGACTCTCTCCTCAGGCATGTGGGTGACATTCTGAGGATTCCAAGAAAAGATGAAGGGCACTTTAAGAGGAACTGAGATCTGTCTTAGGCATTGCCAAGGCAATATGAGCAGGTCAAGTTGAATTATTACTACTAACAAGAATTCATTGGATAGCCAGGCACTGTGGCAGGCGCCTGTAGTCCCAGCTACTCGGGAGGCTGAGGCAAGAGAATCACTTGAGCCCAAGAGTATGAAGGTAGGAGGTCGCTATGAGCTATGATGCCACAGCACTCTACCCATGGTGACAAAATGAGACTCTGTTTCAAGAAAAAAAAAATTCATTGGAACCAATAAGCTCATGAAGCAAAGACAATTCAGATTATATAAAATATTAACAGTTAATGTGATCAGCTTCAAATTAGTGTTCATCTAGGGCCGTGGTTCTCAACCTTCCTAATGCTGCGGCCCCTTAATACAGTTCCTCATGTTGTGGTGACCCCCAACCATAAAATTATTTTCATGGCTACTTCATAACTGTCATTTTTGCTACTGTTGTGAATCGTAGTGTAAATATCTGCTATTAGGCGACTCCTGTGAAAGGGTTGTTCGGGTCACGACCCACAGGCTGAGAACCACTCATCTAGAGCATCCAAGACTTTTCTGAAAAGTTCCCAAGTAATCTAATATGCTGATCTTCCTCCTAAACGTTGAGTAACAGGAATGATCATAAATGGCCATAGAGCCTCTAAAACAGTGGTTCTCAACCTTCCCAATGCTACGCCCTTAATACAGTTCCTGTGGGTTGCAACCCACAGGTCGAGAACCACTGCTCTACAACAATGGTATACATATTGGGCTAAAAATTCCCCTGTACTTGAACTATAGAATTGGCTTCATTGCCCTCTGCTGTGTTTCCATCTTTATAACTCCCCAGAAATTTCCTCTTAGTTACTAAAAATTAATCTTTGATCCCAATATTTTTGCCATCTTTGTGTGGTCACTGAAAATAGAAAAAGAAACCCCATTTGCAAGGGAAATGCCTGGGAAGAAAAGTGTCTCCTTTTAGGACAGAGAGGAATCTGCTTTTCTCAAGGGCAGACTAAAATTAATCACAGAAACAGATTTTGAACTTTAATTGTATGTGCCCTGACATTTGATTTCCCAGAATGACTGATAAATGAGAGGAAGGGGGAAAGCTAAGAAGGCATTGGAATACAATCCCTTCACTTTAGTCCTGATACAAACTGTCTAGGTTGTGCGGAGACCTTACCATCAGGACTTGAGGATGAGCTTCTGGATCTTGTTGACATCATTTGACCCCAGAGTGGCGCAGGAATGAGAGAGACAGCCGAGGGGGTGGAGAGAACAGGGGTTGAAGCTCCCTGAATGTCAGACCCTGCTCGCACTCAGCCCTCAGCCCCAAGGAGCTCATTTTTGTTCCTTTAAACATTGTCAGAGTCTCCCGATGCCCCTCGAACATCACACTCTAAAACTCACACAGGACACTTCCCAACAACCAACCTAAAACACAGGCCAGAACAGGAACTAGCAAAAGCTTAACGTAACACTTGTGTGTGAGGATACGCAGGCGCAGCCTTTGCCAATGAAGAACCATCTCAGAGGACAGGACGACGGCGCCAACTCAGGCTGGACTCCCCTGTCTTGAAGCCCTGGGCTTCTGCTGTCGGATACACTGCTTTGGTAACCCTGCCCCAGGCGCCGCTGGCTTTTCTTCTGACGGTGTGTGAAGGGCAGGTGTGTTACACAGCGCTTCTCCAACAAGGGCTCTCCCAGCACTGGGTGGGAATATTAACTTCAGAAAGTGATGACCATCTAACTGATTAACATAACCATTAATGCACACAGTTATGATTTAATAAACAATTAAAAAAAAAAGAAAATGATGACCAGCTGCTTTCGTTCAGCTGGCCAGACCCAAGCCAGTCACAGATGAGAGAACACACATCTTACATGTGGACAGCAGCAAAGCAGCGAACTCGGGGACAGTACAGCCAGGCAGGTGTCCGAACTGGACAAGGTGACTGGGTAAGTCATTTACTATGCCCTTCTTTTTCAGCCAGCCAGTCCAGGGGCTGTTTTTCAACTTTCCTCTCATTTATTCGTTTTTTATTCCTCACCTATTTAAAAAAAATATGGGGAATTTTATCACAAAATTCAAAAATCCAACTGACTCAATAAAACAAAAATAAGAGAACCAAGATCTGGATTGAAAGAACAAGAAAACACTGAAATTACAAAGCTTAACGCTCAATCATTGCAATTATCCCCCGAATTAGCTGTGTGCTCCACAGAGCTGAGACAAGACAGGCGAACTATTCTAAAATTCTCATCCAGTAAAAGGAAACACATTTATTAGTGAAGCTCTAAGATGACCCATCCTGGGTTTTCCTAATTTGCTGAAATTGTAACCACAAAGGCGTCTTGTCCTGGGATCTGGGAACTGCCACCACTACACACTGGGGAGTCAGAAGGCCCCTGCCTTCTTTCTGGATTTTACATAAACTGCTATGGAATGAATGTGTTATAAAATTGTAATTTATAAAATTATACTTATGAAGTAAAAATGAGTTATTGAACATTCAAACAACTCTAAAAATTAATATTTCCTAAATTACCAATTATTTCAATATTATTGTCCCAACGTCTTTCGGAAGGAATATCTGGGCATATTATATCTGGGATAGGTGAAGCTCATCTCCTGAAATTCTGCATTCCCATTTCTTTTTATTCCAGACATGATGTTTTCTTTTTAAAAAGATTTTGTTTTGGTAATTTTTTTTTTTAATGTGGCAAAATAGACATAACAAAAAGTACCATTTTAGCCATTGTTGAGTGTACAATTCAGTGACATCACATATATTCACCTTTCCTTCCATTGCTGCAATCCCACCTCCTCCCCCCAACCCTCCTAGAAGAAGAAAACCTATAGGGTATAGGCATTATTTTCTTTTCTTGGGGATTTATATCTGTTTACTTATTAAAAAGAGGTTCATGTCAAGAAGTGATGTTTCAGAGGAATTTTCAAAGATGAGAGATGACAAGACAGAGAACTTTGGGGGAGAAGGCCTTTCCACTGTCATTAATATGATACTTTCCTTCTCCTGTCATTTTAGGGGCATAATGAAAGGAGTATGGGATTTCAGATTGTTACTTTGCCATGTGCTAGTCGTGGAAGTTTCAACCGGTATCTTTCAGCCTAAAATCTTTTGGATGATAGTAGTATTATTACCACTTTATCAATGTTACATAAACTCAATGAGGGAGTACATGGCAAGAGGTATCTAAAAATTACTATGCAAATTAGTTACGACTTCTGTGAAATTCTGGTTCCAATTAATATTAGATCACAAGCTCCTCCAGGACAGGGTCTGGGTCTTACCAACAGGCGTGTTGAGCCCCAGGCTGAGCACATGATTGGCACTGAGTTGGTGTTGGTTAAAATGAAGGGACAAGCTACCTCCTTTCTACTGAGAGTTCTTATTGTATCTGGGATAATAAGAAGCAAAACTAACAAAGAGGTAAATAAATTGGAAAAGAAAGTGAAGGTAAAAATTCTTCTAGATAGTGGCCTAGGCAGAAAATTTATGAAAAAGACCCATTGACAACAATAAAAATTAATAAATATTATTTGATTAAACCAAATAGCTTCTGCACAGCTAAGGAAATAATCAACAGAGCAAATAGACAACAGACAGAATAGGAGAAAATATTTGCAAGCTACATATCTGACAAAGGGTACATGTGTGTGTAATCAGAATTTACGAAGACTTTAAGCAAATCAGCAAGAAGAAACAAAAAACCCTATAAAAAGTGGGCAAAAGACATGAGAACAGAGCTTCTCAAAAGAAGAAAGATAAATGGCCAATAAAGATATGAAAAAAAATGCTCATCACTAATCATCAGGGAAATGCGAATTAAAACACAATGAAGTATCACTTTCCCCCAGTTAGAATGGCATTTATTAAGAAGTTCATCTTGGCATGGATACAAAGAGAAAGGAACACTTGCACTGTTGCTGGGACTGCAAATTAGTACAAACTCTATGGAAAACGATATGGGGATTCCTCAAAGAATTAAAAGTAGACCTACTGTCCAATCCAGCAATTCTGCTACTGGGTATCTGCCCAAAGGAGAAGTCATTTTATCAAAAAGGTGTATGCATAGGCCGGACATGGTGGCTTACACCTATAATCCTAGCATTCCAGGAGGCCGATATGTGTGGATTGCCTGAGCTCAGGAGATTGAGACCAGCTTGAGCAAGAGCAAGACCCTATCTCCACTAAAAATAGAAAAACTAGCCCAGTGTTGTGGCAGGCACCTGTAGTCCCAGATACTCGGGAGTCTGAGGCAAGAGGATTGCTCAAACCCAGGAGTTTGAGATTGCTGTGAGCTATGACACCATGGCAATATACAAGGGGTGACAAAGTGAAACTCTGTCTCAAAAAGAAAAAAAAAAAAGACACCTGCACTCAAACATCTCTTGCAGCCCAATTCACAATTGCAAAGGTCTGGGATCAACCCAGTGCCAATCAGTTCATGAGTGATTTAATAAAATGTGTTATATGTGTACCATGGAGTACTACTCAACCATAAAAAGGATAAATTAATACCTTTTGCAATGACTTGGATGGAACTGAAGATGATTCTCCTTCCTAAGTGAAGCATCTCAAGAATGGAAAAACAAAGTCCAGGCACAGTGGCTCATGCCTATAATCCTAGCATTCTGGGAGGCTGAGGCAAGTGGATTGCTTGAGCTCAGAAGTTCCAGACCAGCCTGAGCAAGAGGAAGACTCTGTCTCTAAAAAATAGCCGGCCATTTTAGTGGGCGCCTACAGTCCCAGCTACTCAGGAGGCTGAGGCAAGAGAATCACTTGAGCCCAAGAGTTTGAGGTTGCTGTGAGCTATGATGCCACAGCACTCTACCGAGGGCATCATAATGAGACTATGTCTCACTATGAAAAGAAAACGAAAAAGAAGAATGGAAAAACAAAGACCACATGTATGCACTATTAAATTGGAGCTAACTAATGAGCACAATGCCCACAGTGGGAAGTAAAGCTCGGTTGAAATCAGCTGGGGAGAGGGGAAAAGAGGAGAAGAGAATAACCCAACCTAATGGGTACAATAGACACTAGTTGGGTGACAGGCATACCTACAGGCAGGACTCAAGTATTACAAAAATGGTAATGGTAACAAGTGCTTTGTTGCACTTTGGCCCCAAAGTGGGTGGAGTTATCATTAGCACATAAATCTCACCATTCAGGTAGTGGCCATTCATAAACTGGCAAAACCGTCCCTTGAGTAGTTTGACAAAATGCACAAAAATATTAAAAACAAACACAATTTGTTCCAAACTCCACTCAAGGAACATGTGGGAAACACTCAAAGATCTGCACAAACGTGTAATTATAAGGATATTATATTGGATGCGGGAAAACCAAGAGCCCCATCCTTTGGCCAGTAACAGGGACTTGCAAAATAAATCATGTACATCTAGGCAACCTAAAATGACCTAAAATGATTGTATAGAAGTATATTTATTGACAAGGGAAGTTGTCTAAAATATCCTCAATCAAAAAAGAGGTTACCAGTTGATAAACGCAAGAAGAAAAAATACTTAGTCATGCACTGAAAAACAGCGTTTCAATAAACAATGAACTATATATACAACTATGGTCCCCAGGAGATTATAGTAAGGCTGAAACATTCCTGTGGCCTATGACATCCTAGTTGCCCTAACACCATAGCAGGATGCATTACTCATGTGTTTGGTGATGCCAGCACAAACCTATTGGGCACATACAATTATGCATAGTATGTAAATAATTGAGAATGATTATTAACTACTGTGACTGTAGTTTACTGTACTGTTTATGCGTTTACTGTACTATACTTTCCTCATTATTCTAGAGTATACTACTTCTACTTATAGAAGTACACAGCCTCAGGCAGGTCTTTCCGGAGCTATTCCAGAAGAAGGCATTGTTGTCCCAGGAGATGTCAGCCCCATAGACCACCTTCCAGTGGGACAAGGCGTGAAGGTAGCAGACAGTGATATTGATGATAATGACCCTGCGTAGGCCTAGGCTAATGTGTGCATTTGTGTCTTCGTTTTAAAAATAAGTTTTTTAACAGAAAAAAGCTTATGGAATAAAGAGAAAGATCATACGGCTCCACGATTTGTGTTTGTGTTTTAAGATAAGTGTTATTGCAAGAGTCAAAAAGTTAAAACATTTTTTGAGTCTATAAAGTAACCAAGTCACAGTAAGTTGAGTTTATTATTGAATAAAATATTTTTTGATAAATCTAATGCAGCCTAAGGGCAGAATGTTCATAAAGTCTACAGCAGAGCACAGTAGCTTCCAGGCCTTCACTCTCACCACGCAGTCTCTGACTCAGAGCAAACACCGTCCTGCAAGCTCCATTCGTGCCAAGTGCCCTATACAGAAGTCCCATTTTACTTTTATCTTTTATACAGCATTACTACTTTACCTTTTCTATGTTTAAATTTACAAATACTTCGATTGTGTTGCAATTGCCTACAGCCTTCAGTGCAGGAACATGCTGTCCAGGTGTGTGGCCTAGGAGCAGTAAGCTGTCCCTATAGACCAGGGGTGCAGGGGGAAGGGGGGCGGTGCCGTCTAGATTGGGGCAGTACACTGCATGGTGTCACGCAGCAGCAGAAGCCCCAGAGGGTGCGTTCCTCAAAACACATCCTCACCATTAACTGACATGTTGACCACACTTTTAACAAAATGTTAATTCCTGCTTACCCTAATTTTTTCATTTTGCTTTTCTGAATTTTCTCATGTTTCTATGACAAGCATCACTTCTTGGTGTCATTGTGAGAAAACAGCTAATAACAAGACAAAAAGAAAGAACAAGTGGTCTTGAATGTTTCATGGAATTTGGAAGCCTTGGGGAACACATTAAAAAAGTCCTAGAGGAAAAAGATCTATATTCAGAGTCCACCGAGGCAACCTGAAGGGTGAGGTAGAGTCTACAAGATGTCAAATCAGTTGGTAGTTGACTAATTTTCATCCAATGCCATTTGGTTGAGGAAAATGCCAGAAGTCCTGAATCTCCTGCTTCCCCAGCTGAAGCCACACTGACCTCTGGCCAGCCCTCCTTGGGAACTCGTCAGCCTCAGTTCCTGTTATCTCTTGTTTGAGGTTAGCTGATCACCGCAAAACCAAGGGAGGAATCAGTCACACTCTGGGTCACTAGGGCCAAGTCTGAGCCTGGAGCCGGTTACACCTCCTTCCCCATCCTGGAGAGGAAGGTGAGGGAGGGGCTTCGGGCAAATAGCCAGCCAGTGCTTGCCAAACCATCACCAAGACGGACAAGGCACGGGGCCCAACGCTGAGTGTCTGCTGAAGAATGTGATGACTCAATTTTTTAACTGACACACACACATTTTTTTCTCACACAGTGGAGCAGCTGAGAAGTATCAGTTCTGGTTTTTTGCAGTTGCTGCATTTTCCAGTTGATGATTGCTTCATTTTCTGCAAATGTCCTCCCTGGTCATCTCCTTCGCCGTCTTGCTTTACTGGGAGCCCTGAAACTCCTTGCATCTCTAGAGTGCATAAACCTGTTCAAAACCCTGACACAGGGCGGCTCCTGTGGCTCAGCGAGTAGGGCGCCGGCCCCATATACCAAAGGTGGCGGGTTCAAGCCCGGCCTC
>CAUYON010021708.1:0-10335 GCA_963573935.1 Arctocebus calabarensis | reverse complement strand
ATATATTATCCTCATGATTCTAATTAAAAATTTAACATTGCATTTTTATTTTAGAGTTGCAATTTTTTAAGTTGGAAAGATTAAGATAAATTTACAAAGATTATAAAAACCAACAAAATGTTTTAGAGAACGTTAAGATTTGCAGAATTTATAATTTTGATTCATAGTGTTTTAAACATGTGGGTAAATCTTCCTTGTTAAAAACATTAAGCACATTACACTAAATATGAATAAAAGGCCACTTTAAAAGTAGGTGCCAAAATCTACTAGATTAAGAATAAATCTAAGATTTGTAAATTGAACATAAGAGCCCCAGTTTTTGAATTTGTCATTTTAATAAAATTAATACTAATTAAAAATACTAAAATAGCTCCCAAGTAGGAAATCCATGTATAAAAAATGTCTTTAAGAATACTAAAAAAACCCCCCAAAACCCATATTGACAAAGGAATGAATGAGAACCGATCTTTGAAAAGGAATAATCATTGACAACATTGTTATGTTACAATAGGTATCTTTCATTTGTGCATATATTATACAGTCAATGTTGAAGGTTTCAGAGTGTTTAATTTTGCTAAAGTTTGTTGTAAGAGTGAAGAAAGAAACAGAGGACATGTGAACTTTTTTTTTTTTTTTTGAGACAGAGCCTCAAGATGTCACCCTCGATAAAGTGCTGTGGCATCACAGCTCACAGCAATTCCTGGGCTCAAGCGAGTCTCTTGCCTCTGCCTCCCAGGTAACTGGGACCACAGGTGCCCGCCACAATGCCCGGCCATTTTTTGGTTGCAGCTGTCATTATTATTTGGCGGGCCCAGGCTGGATTTGAACCTGCCAGCTCAGGTGTACATGGCTGGCGCCTTAGCCTGTTGAGCCACAGGCGCTGAGCCCATGTGAACTTTTTAATTGTGGATTTTTATTTCATCTTTTGGCAGGAGAAATAGCATGATTAACTACTTTATACCTATAAAATCTTTGGTGTAAAAGCAGAATTCCTCTGCTGAGAATAATTTCTCTTTTTTTGTTCAAACTTTTGAAATGAGCAATAGTAGTGATGGTTTTTAAATTTTTTTCTGTGAATTCTTAAAAATTAGTTCCTGGAGGAGAGAACCTCTTGGAGTCTTGTCACCAATTGATCTTGTACCAGTCTGGGCCTTGGCAATACCTATAAGTTACCTTCAAATGGGACAATTTGTGGAGAGTTCAATAAAGGAAGTATTTCTAAGGGGCTGAATAGCTACAAGAAGAGAAGTTGCAAAGGAGTGTGCAGAACCCTGGATCTATTAGAAGTGACTGGGGGAGTACTTTGTCCAATCAGAAGAACTGTGTGGGAAGGGTTTGGGGTCTGGTGGCTGGAGGGGTACAGCAGAGTATAGTGACCTTCAGGGAAGCATCTCAAGAAATAAATGTGTCCTCTGTGCCTCTGATCTGCTGCCACTGACCTTGGCCAAACCTAACCAGAAACCAGAGGCAAAGGAGTCCATCAAGGCAGCTCATGTAGGCCAGCCTTCTACGGCTCAGAGCAGGACAGAGAATGAATCTGGAGGGGCAAGCAGAAGATGTCCAGCAGCTTCCTTTCTTTCCATTGCAGTCTTTCTTTCTTGTTTTTTTTAAGACAGAGTCTCACTCTGTGCCCTGGGTAGAGTGCTGTGGCATCCTAGCTAATAGCAACCTTAAACTCCTGGACTTAAGCCTCAGCCTCCTGAGTAGCTGGGTCTACAGGCACCCACCACAATACCAGCTACCATCACAGTCATTTTTCTTCTATTCTTTTGTTCTTCCTACTATCACATTTATTTATTAAGTATCTATTATGTGCAAGGCATGGGACTAGGAACTGAGAAAACATGGGAACAGAATCAGAAATATCTCTGTAGTTGTGAGATCCAATGTATGTTTGTGTTCCTTTCTTGTTATAAAACTGTAAGTTCACTGCAGATAGTTTTGGAAATGCAGAAATAAAGAATAAAAGAATATAAAAATAATTACAATCTGATAATTTAGAATAATATACTCCCATTGCTCACTAATAACTTTTTCACATACTTTTTCTATGTGTATATGTATTTACAGGCAATATCTGATTACGTTTTTGAGTCTGTACTAGGATTGATTATGGCTAAGTAAGACATAGTGTTAAGAATAGGCAGGATAAACAGTATGAAATATTGGTTTTTCCAGATGTCTTAAGAAAATCTGAATTCAACACATGAAATACATTTTAAGAATATCATTTTATGATACACAAGTACATTAATGTTAAGTCAAACTTGCAGAAACTTAGAACTTGTTTATATATGTGTATAACTTATTTACTCTATTGAAAGCATTTGAATTTGTACCTGACTTTTTTTGTAAGCTGATGCAACAGTCTATCCCATAACTTACCACTTTTAGTGGCAGAAAATCCTATCTTGTGTGTGTGTAGGAGTGAGAGACAGTCTTATTTTATTGTACTGGGTAGAATGCTCAGAGCAACCTCAAATTTTGGCTCCAGCAACCCTCTTGCCTAAGCTTCCCAAGTAGCTTGGATTACAGGCACCTGCCACAATGCTGGAATAGTTTTCATATTTTTAGTAGAGGCAAAGTCTTGCTCTTGCTCAGGCTGGTCTCAAATTTCTGGGCTCAAGCAAGCCCACCTGCCTTGACCTCCCAGTGTGCTAAGATTACAGGCTTGAGCCTGCTCTCCTGGCCCTGAAAAATCCTATCTTTACATCTTAAATCTTTATATTTTGCACAAGAAAAGTTAAAGACAGATTGCTTTTTTAACATTAAAAAATTGTGTTCTTTGTTGAGATGCTTGAAAGCAGTATACAACAATGTGATACAAAGACTGGCCATAGTGACCATGTTGTGCATTGGGTGAGTCAAACTAGCTTCTTAAATCTAGGTTTTACCTGCATTTGCGGTGGTCTCCTGCATGTCCTGAATCTCCTTTTGTGATTATGGTATAGTTATCTTTCCAATGTTTGTAGTGTAGGATTTATGTAAATAAAGTATTTGTTGGGGAGGATAAACATCACTCTGTCAACGGTTCAATCCGATTCAATGGGTGGCTTTAAGTGCTAATTAGCTAAGGGTAATTACTGGTATTTGATGAGGTAAAGGCTAAGATGCTATAGCAAAGGGAAGGCAAGAACATAGTCACTCAAACAATGTGGGAGCTTATTCCTTTCTCCTGTAACAGTTCAGCCTGTCTAGGCTAATGGGGCAGCTCTGCTTGGTAAGGTTAATTTAGAGCCAAGTTCCTTCTATTCCATCTACTTGGAAATTATCTTTTTTTCTGCATGATTAAAGCCAGACGCTCTCATTCCCTTGATTTAGTTTACAAAAAGATGAGAAAAAACAAGGTCTAGGGAAACCAACCTGTTTTTAAGTAAGAGATGATGTAGAAATATTCATGTCTTTCAATTATGTTCCATTGACTCTCACTATTCTGTCCAGGCTGGTGTTGAACTCCTGGGCTCAAGCGATTCTCCTGTCTCAGCCTCCCAAAGTGCTAGAGTGACAGGTGTGAGCCACTGCTCCTGGTTTTATTTATTTATTTTTATTTTTATTTCTTATTTTATTTTATTTTTTTGAGACAGAGCCTCAAGCTGTCACACTGGATAGAGTGCTGTGGCATCACAGCTCACAGCAACCTCCAATTCCTGGGCTCAAGTGAGTCTCTTGCCTCCGCCTCCCAAGTAGCTGGGACTGCAGGCGCCCATCTCAACGCCTGGCCATTTTTTTGGTTGCAGCCGTCGTTGTTGTTTGGCGGGCCCAGGTTGGATTCAAACCTGCCAGCTCAGGTGTATGTGGCTGGCGCTTTAGCCCCCTGAGCCACAGGCACCGAGCCAGTTTTATTTATTTTTTGAAAAAAAAAAAAAGAAAAAAGAACCAACAGGCTGTTTTTCCTACAGAATGTTATACATTCTGTATTTAGCTAACTGCTTCCTTGCAGTGTTCCTCTAACCTCCAAATTTCCTGTAAGCTTCTAGGCAGAGGCAAAATTAGATTCATGTTCAATTCTTTTAGCAAGAATATGTGACGCTCTGTTCTTTCTGTGGCATGATATCAGGAGGCACAAGTCATGTAAAGATTCATTAGTGTGCTTAAATTGGGACAATCTCTAATGGCTTTAAAATCCAAAAGTTCCCTGATTAAAACCAGCCTGTGGAAACTCATTGCCTTAGAATAAAATAACAAATTATTCAACCTGCAGAACACTACATGAGCTGGACTGATTGTATTTTCACCCACTCCTTATACCACTTATCCCTCTACTCATAAAATCCAGCTATGTCACCTTCGTCCTCTTCCTAAAACGTGCTCGCATCTAAAATGCTCTCCACACTCCGATCTTGGCAATATTGGCTCTGCCTTGTCATTCATATTCACACAGCATATTTCCCATTCATATTTCCTGTCATCCATCCAGATTTCCCTGACCACTCGGACAACCTGTCATTCTCTATTATATCACCTTATGTTCTCTGCATAGAACATTCTACTACTTGGCATTTTTCTAGTTATTTTATATGCTTGTAGTTTTCCTTTTCCATCATCCAGCTCAGAGCATGAGTTCCATGGGCCCTTAAGTAGTCCCAAATATGCAAACATTTACATCTAGTTGTATTCCATACTTATTTCAAAGATCAATCTTGCCTCTAGATCAATTGTCCCCAATGTCACATTCTTTTATGACTTGTTCCAAACATTTAGGGTTTTTCTGTTTATAGCCTCACAACTCAGAGTGTGATACTCAGATTAGCAGCATCGACACCACCTGAGAGCTTTTCAGGACTATAGAATCTCAGGCCACATGCCAGCTTTACCAAATCATACTCTCCATTAGAATGATATCCTCAGGTAACTTGTTGAGAAGCACTGGCATATGTTTAATAACTATTAGTCCTTATCTCTGCTCTCCACAATGCAACTTTATCTTGTTCAGCCAATTTCTTGGCAAGTCAAATTATTCAATTACCCCCCTTTCAAATAGACTGAGAGCTCATGTTGCAAATACCCTTTCCCTCTCCTTTAGACATCAAATTCTTTCCTTTTATTTTAGGTGGAGACGTCTCAGACCTCCATACATACCTCCTTTTCTGTTTACCACTTTGCACTGTTTATCTGTTTAGGTAATTCTTTTTTTTTTTTTTTTTAATATTTCACTTGGTCTTTATTTGACCTATTTTCATTTTATAAGAAAAAAATATATATATTTTCTTTTTATTAAGTCATATACACATAGATCATGAATATATTTTTGCATTTGTGGGGTATGTGTAGGTATTTCTTCCCCCCACCCCTCCAAAGAGGATATTCTCCTCTGTGTCTTCTTAACCTTTCCTAGAACATAGTACGGACCTTTCACAAACTGCAATAGCTTTTATTACATTGTTTCCTAAATGAGCATTTCATTTTAAGTCTTTGAGTAGCTCCCTACAGAATTGCATCAATGAATTAACTGAATGCTTATTACATTCTCAGTGCGCTAGTGCGCTGCATACATTTGTATATTTTACTTCATTTAGTCTTCACAGTAATCCTGTAGGGTGGACATTGTTAGGTGAATTCGCCTACAAGAAAACATATGCTCAGAGATTAAGGGCCTCGCTCAACAAGTTGAAATTTGAAGCAAATCCTCTTAATTTGTACATGTTCTACTTTCTCAGGGGTCGTCTGTGCTACAAGTGTGAGGGGGTTTTCTCCTCTTACCGCTAAGTCCTTGCATTTTGTAATTTTGCATCATTTTAAGAAAAAAAAATGAAAATGGGAAAAATCTACCTAATTTCAGATTTTCTGGCTCTAAAATTTAGAAAAACACTATTATACTGCCACCTTCTGGATCTTTTGAATGCTTACACCTTAACAACAGATTTAAAACCAGGTTTATCCAACTTTAATCCCGGGCTGACACATTAAACTTTTTAAACTTTGTCTTAGGTTTCCTTTAAAAAGGAAAGACAAGGTGGCATCCGTAGCTCAGTGGGTAGGGCGCCGGCCACATACACCGAAGCTGGCGAGTTTGAATCCAGCCTGGGCCAACTAAACAACAATGACAACTGCAATAAAAACAAAAAGCAGGGCATCGTGGTGGGTGCCTATACTCCCAGCTTCTTGGGAGGCTGAGGCAAGAGAATCACCTAAGCCAGGTGTCCTCAAACTTTTTAAACAGGGGGCCAATTCACTGTCCCTCAGACCGTTGGAGGGCCGGACTATGGCTTAAAAAAAAACTATGAACAAATTCCTATGCACCTGCACATATCTTATTTTGAAATAAAAAACAAAATGGGAAACAATACGATTGACACCAACTCGTGTGGCCCATGGGCCGTAGTTTGGGGACCCCTGACCAATAGTTGGAGGTTGCTGTGAGCTGTGACACCACGACCCTCTACCGAGGGTGACATAGTGAGACTCTGCCTCAAAAAAAAAAAAAAAAAGGATTAATAATAACTGATATTGTAAGGGGTTTGTAATGTGTTGTAAATATTTTGCTTCTTTTAAAATTTTAATTATTTTAATTTCATAACTTTTAGCAGAAAAGTTTTATGTGGCAAAAATTGCACTTGGGTTTCTGCCACTAAAAGTGATTTAAAAAATAGAAAAGAAGACAATAAAGTATAATCTTAGCTTTATAATGTGTGATACAATAAATAAAACAAATTTTTTTTTTTTGAAACAGAGTCTCACTTTGTCACCGTTGGTAGAGTGCTGTGGCTTCGTAGCTCACAGCAACCTCAAACTCTTGGGCTCAAGTGATTCTCTTGCCTGAGCCTCCCTAGTAGCTGGGACTACAAGCACCCACCACAAAGCCTGGCTATTTTTGTTGTTGTTGTTGTTGTTTGTTTATTTGTTTAGTAGGCCCCGGCTGGTTTGGAACCCACCAGGCTGGGAGCATGTGGCCGGTGCCCTAACCACTGAGCATGGGTGCCCCTCCCTGCAAATTAATAATTTGAGCCTGAGTACGGTGCATGCCTATAGTTCCAGCTACTTGGGAGGATGAGGCAGGAGGATCTCTTGCACCCAGGAGTCTGAGATTATAGTGAGCTATGATTATGCCACTGCACTCCAGCCTGGGCAATAACAATAGTAATAAAACTAATTGGAGTCTATGGTGTGGTTTCTGCTCAAGAAAAATAACAATTAACAGAAAGGAAAATTTAGTGTTCTGTGAAATCTTTATCATGAAGCTAAATTTATATACAGCAATGTCTTTTTATTTATATTTATTATTTAATAATAAAATATTCAATATTTACAGTAATAATGACTGATGAAATTATTGACTCTTTTCTATGGGACGTGTGGTCAGTGGTTAACATGTAATAAATCAATTAATCCTCTCTATGACTCCAGAAAGACATATGAAGATTATAATCTTATTTAATGACATTGAGAGTAAGGGAAGTTGAGGGAGTTATTAAAGATCACACATCTAGCAAATGGTCAAATCAGGACTTGAGCCCAAATATCCTGAATTCATATGCAGTGTTCTTCCTATTATACCTAAATGGGCCAAAAGGAAAAAAAAATGCTAGTGCAAATTCGTAATTAGAATGCCTGGTCATGTATATGAAGTGTTCAGCACATGTAATAACTCCTTAATACATGTTGACTGTAATTCTTGTAATCATTATTATGTTGAGAGGGAATAAGGATAGGTCTTTTTCTGAGTGATGTTGACAAGCAGCCTTCCCACTTAACATTTCCACTGAAGTGCATTTTCTTTCTTTTTTTTTTTTTTTTGGAGACAGAGCCTCAAGCTGTCACCCTGGATAGAGTGCCATGGCATCACAGCTCATAGCAACCTCCAATTCCTGGGCTCAAGCAAGTCTCTTGCCTCTGCCTCCCAAGTAGCTGAGACTACAGGCGCCCGCCACAACGCCCGGCCATTTTTTGGTTGCAGCCGTCATTGTTGTTTGGCGGGTCCTGGGGCTGGATTCGAACCCGCCAGCTCAGGTGTACGTGGCTGGCGCCTTAGCCCGTTGAGCCACAGGCACCAAGCTATATTTTGTTTTTTTTTAATTGAATAGTCTTACTTTGAGTTTTGAGGCGCAGAGGCCTCATCACAGCTCACTGTAACCTCAAACACCTGGCCTTAAGAGATCCTCCTGCCTCAGCCTCTCGAGGAGCTACAGGAATGTACCACCACACCCAGCTAATTTTTCTATTTTTTGTGGAGATGGGGTCTTGTTATGTGGCTCATGCTGGTCTCAAACTCCTGAACTCATGTAGTCTTCTCACCTCAGTCTCACAGAGTGCTGGGATTACAGGCAAACTCCATTGTGTCCGGCCCCCTTCAAGTTATTAATTCACCTTCCCTCCCTTCTCCCAGCTGCCCTCACTTTCCCTTACCCAGGAAATTCTTCATCCTGCCATTCTTCCTTCAGCTCCAGCTCCCTAAGTCTCAGAGCTGCTCCTAGTTCTGCTGCTTCTGCATTCTCCCTGAACCTAAGATAGGTCCCCAAGAAGACAAGGATAAGGGAACTGGTTAAGAATAATGGAAACATTGGAGTGAAGAACAATAATTAAGGTACAGAGCAGAGCGCAGGCTTTAAAAGGAACTCGGATCTCCTATCCGGATATTTCTCCCTCTGCCACTTGCTAGAAGCAGATTACCTAGTTTGGACTTAGGAGCAGAGGAGTGACGGAAAGTAGAGCTAATTGTATTTGCCTGTATGGCCACTGCTCCACCTATGAAGTCGGGCTGAGAGATGTCACACAATACACTTACCTGGAACCACCCAGCTTTCACTGGGCAAAATTGGGAAAAATGGCCCCTCATCATACCTGCCTGTCCTCCACCATGCTGGGGAATGGCTAGGGGAGAACATGGCATAAGTGGGGGGTAGGGAAAGAAGGCGAGAACCATCTGCTAGGAAGGAGAACCTGAATCTGAACTCAAATCTGGGCTAGCCTGGAGGATGAGGGTTAGAAAATAGAGAACGTGGGCATATTTACCAGATACAAAATACAGAACCTTCCTTTATTTGTAAACCAGGGAACTATCCTGGAATGCCATACTCCTGGTATATCCATACCATACTGATATTTTCTACCTACAGCCACCCATCCTTTCCCTGTAAGTGGATTCTCTTACAGTATTTTCTGCTTGACACACCCCTGAGATCTGACCTGGTAAGAGCTAAATGGTGGAAAGTCCCTCATGCTTATTCTCTCCATTTCCAATTAAGTGAGCCAAGCTCTTACTTACCCAGGATTTAAAGTCTTTCTTCCTGCCTCTTGCACCGTTCCCATCTTCACAAGTCTTCTTGTCTTCTCTAAACACTTAAGAGTTGCTGGGAAGCTGGCTATTCCAGCCCCTAACACGCCTTTACCCTTTTTCTGTCTCAGCTGTTTTTGCTTTTGCCTCCCAGGAGAGGTGTGGAAGGGAGGTAACCTCATCTTCAAACAGGTTTTGCCACCTCCTCTCCTGAGGAGCAGGTTTGCCCAAAAGAAAAACCCTGCCTCCCTATAAGACGACAGAGAGTGCATTTTCTAGGGTGGCTAGTTTGGGGTGAGTCTAGGAAGGGAATTCATTCTCCTTTCCAGATTACTTGTAACACTCTGAAAGCTGGTCTCTTGAAAAAAAAAAAAAAAGGCAATAGTAGAAACCATTTTGGTTGTAAGATTATTTGGGGCCTACTTTTTAACATAAGCAAAACTGGGGGTGGGGAGGGTGGCCCCATATCCAGGAGGTGGTGGGTTCACCCCCCCCACCAAAAACCGCAAAAAAACCCACAAAACAAAAAAACTGGGGAGACAGATGTATGTGGAAGGTTCTGAAAGAAGAAATAAACTAGAGGAAAGGCTGAAGATGAGGGGAGATACAAGCCTGTTGTTCTTATTCCCAAAAACAGTTGAGAAGAGGAAGACATCAGATGGCGTAGGAAGAAGGGAGATGAATCTTTAGGAGGCTAAAAAGGCTTGATTATACAAAAAGGTAGCTAACCCGCAGAGAATATTTTGTAAATAAAGTACATTTAGCCACAATTTCCCATTTCTCTATGTATGGCAACTTTAGAGGTGACTTTGGGAAGACCCTGTAGTTGTTAAAAAGAGACAGCAAGGGCTCAGCGCCTGTGGCTCAAGGGGCTAAGGCGCCAGCCACGTACACCTGAGCTGGGGGGTTCGAATCCAGCCCAGGCCTGCCAAACAACAATGGTGGCTGCAACCAAAAAATGGCTGGGCATTGTGGCAGGCGCCTGTAGTCCCAGCTACTTGGGAGGCGTAGGCAAGAGACTCGCTTGAGCCCAGGAATTGGAGGTTGCTGTGAGCTGTGATGCCACAGCACTCTATCCAGGGTGACAGCTTGAGGCTCTGTCTCAAAAAAAAAAAAAAAAAAAA
>CAUYON010021706.1:0-33120 GCA_963573935.1 Arctocebus calabarensis | reverse complement strand
GGCAAAGAATCTTCATCAATAGTAAGGTTGTAAGGACACTGCAAAAACTCCCGACTTCCTCGCGTTGTATGCACGAGTGTCAACATTTGTGTATATTTGGCATCCCCCTCCCTCGTCATGGAGGTACATAATGCAGTTGTCTCTGGAGCCCCTCACCGGGTAGAGGAAGATGTATGTAGGTAAATTTGCATATACATGACATGATACGTGTGCACGCATACGGGCACGCTCACGTCCATGTCTGTTTTTATGTCTCCCTTTACCTGAGACTCCTCCCTCCCGCCCCCCTCTACCTGGACCTGAGGCTGGCAGAGCTTGCAGCGGCGCGAACGGCCGCCAGGGGGCTCCCGAGCCCAGTTCTGTGTTCCGCGCGGGATGGGAGGGTCTGGAACTACACAGGTGGAAGTCCGGAGCAGCCCGAGCACCCCAGGGCCCGGACCAGCCCTAATGGCGGAACCGGCCCGGTCCTGTTAGTACCCAGGGCCCGATGGGCACGAGGCTCCAGCCATGCTCAGCGGAACAGGCTGGAATGCAGATGGGGCAGCTGGGGACGCTGGTCTGGGCGCTTCAGGGGGCTCAACACTGCCCAGTTCCTTTGACACCACCGAGGCTCCCGCACCCTTGTTCTTAGAAACCTCTCTCGTCCTTATGTGGCCGAGCGTTTTCCAGTGTAAAGCCCTGGGATCCCCTGCCCAGGGGCCTGGCAGGGCCTTTGGGACCTCCTGCAGTTTAGCCGTGGAAGGGATGTGCGCAGAGCCCGGGGCGCCCACGTGGGTCATGAGAGCCTCGTCCCTGAACTGCCAGTACGAATACAACACCCACCCACCCACACCTTATGGCAGGGGCACCTAGCTTCCCACCTTGCAGGAGGGCAGAGGCGCCCACCCCACGTCTAGGGAGACGGGAGGTTGGCCCTGAGTCCGATGTAGCCAGAGCCACCAAGTACAGCCCCACGCGCCTGCTTTACCCACGCGGGCACACAGCTGGGCGTGCCACAGGACACGGGCTGGGCAAGGTGCAGCGCCGCGGGGTGTGAGACCCAGGGGGGACAGATCTTCAGTCTGTCCAGGGCTCCAGGAGGGCCAGGAGGGCCAGGAGGGTCGGTGTGTGCGACCCAGGGGGGACATAGGGCAGGACCCGCCTTCAGGCCGTTGAAGAGCCATCTCAGCCGCACGTGGTGGGACTAGGAGGGGATTCCAGTTCTGTACACACGGACTGGACCGGCCTGAGCCGAATCTGGCCAAAGGAAACGCTGGTTCCCACCCTGCCACACTCACACCCATGGCCCGCCCTGTCCTACCCCCAGTGCCCTACCCTCTCCCCCTCGCGCTCGCTACTGCCAGGTCAGGAGCCCAGACCAGCGCCAAGGCGCCGGTGGGCAGCCAGGGTGCGATGCCGCTGGCGGCCTTACGGGGGCAGCAGAGGCCTGGAGGTCCATCTAGAGCGGGCCGGGGCTTGGTCTTCGGGTCCGGGGTGGGGTCGGCTGTGCTGGAGGTCGTCTCCAAAGGAAGTCATAGCTTGGAAATCGCTGCGTGCGCTGGGCCCTGGACACTGAAATGGGGCGCTGTGGACACAGGGGCTCTTGGCCCAGGTTGCGAGTGGGGATGTGTCCTGGAGGGCAGAAGCCGCCTCTGTCCCTGCTTAGGGCGGGGGAAGCCTGGTGATGGGGGCCTCCGGGCCGTCATCCTGGAGGGTCTGGTGGGCCAGGAGGCGTCAGCTGCTTCTACGACAGGTGCGCCGCTGCGCGGGTGTTGGTTTTGGGGGAGCCTGAAACGCCTGCTTCAGAGTCTGCTCTGTGAGGCCACACTGTTCTTTTTTGTTTTTGTGTACTTGGTTAGAGTGCTGTAGCATCGTAGCTCACAGCAACTTCCATCTCTTGGGCTCAAGCGATTCTCTTGCTTCAGTTTTTCTATTTTGTTTAGAGACAGGGTCTTGTTCTGGCTCAGGCTGTTCTCAAACCTGTGAGCTCAGGCAATCCACTGGCCTCTGCCTTCCAGACTGCTGGGATTACAGGCGTCAGCCACTGTGCTCCGCCACCGCCCTCTGCCTTGCATCACCAGTGATGGTGACATGGCTTTGCCCTCTGCACCTTCACTATTGCTGTGTCCTTTTACATCAAGCTCCCACCTGGCGGGCAGCCCCAGTGTCCTTCCTGGGCTCTCCTGAGCTCAGCTCCTGGCCCAGCCACCACCTTGGAGGGGCTGTGTCACAGGTGTTCTCTATCAAATAGAACACCAGGGGAGAAAGCAGAGGTGGGTTTTGTTTTCACCTGCAGGCAGGATGGATGCCCTGACCATTGACTTGGTGAAACCACTAACAATACTGATTTAACTAAACTTTTGAAATTGTCCTTCTCTAAGGGTAAACTGTGTGGTCCAACACCTTGCCAGGGTCTCCTCACCCCAGCTAGTGGCCAGCACCCCATTTCCAGGGCTGGCATCAGCTCTTGGGCCCGCCAGTGATGGGGGAGCAGGGGATTCTCGCCTGACCACAGGCTCCCCTGTAGCATCTGATGGGGGTGCTGGAGGCATAGCCCTGGGCCCTGGTGGGGCCCTGCTGAACCTCATAGGCCCAGGCCCCCATCTGCGGTGTCCTTGGTATGTAGGAGCCCCTGTGCTTATGTAATGTTTGCACATCCTGTCTGGGGACATTTTCAGGCAGGATCAGGACAAGAACTCAGGATCGAATGATCAGACTTGAAAACAAAATGAGAAGAGCAGGCAGGTGTGCTGGGAAGGCCAGACTGGTGTGTGCAGCTGACTCGTGGTGGGCTACCTGGGGGCCCAACCTCTGACCTGTGAGAGGGGCCACGGGACAGCAGAGGCTAAGGGTGAGGGTGCCTCAGTCCACCCCTGCCACCCCCTCCTCCACTCCCCCACTGCACACCCTCCACTGCCTCCGCATCCTGCCCTGTGCGGCCCCAGGAGGCTCGTCCTCTTTTATCTTTCTTTTTTTTTCGTGAGACAGAGTCTCACTATATTGCCCTCGGTAGATCGTCACAGCTCACAGCAACGTCAAACTCTTGGGCTTAAGTGATTCTCTTGCCTCAGTCTCCCAAGTAGCTGAGACTACAGGTACCTGCCACAATGCCCGGCTATTTTTTTGTTGTAGTTGATTAGCTGGCCTGGGCCATGTTCGAACCCGCCACCCTTGGTGTATGTGGCTGGCGCCATCACCACTGTGCTGTGGGAGCCGAGCCATGTCCTCTTTCATCTTAACAAAACTCTTGGCCACCACACGCTTACAGTATGAGTTCTAGTTTCAAGGTTGTGTAGAAGTGGTTTCAGAATTGCATTTACTTAGGTTGCACAAATGTCACGAGTGATTCTTCATGTCAAGGAGCGAAGGCAGGCAGAAAAGACATTCTTCTGAGAGGGGCCCAGGACAGTGGGCATGCAGAGTGTGCCCCCAGCATGGTTTGACTGGGGGTGTTGGTGTTTTACGTGTGTAAGTTATTTGGTGTAGAAAGCAAGATAGAAGCTGTGTCACCCAGAGTTTATATGAGCTAGCCATGGTTTTTCAAGCATAAGGGTAAATATATATATTTATTTTTGAGACAGATCCTCAAGCTGTCGCCCTGGATAGAGTGCTGTGACATCACGATAGCTCATAGCAACCTCCAATTCCTGGGCTCAAGCGAGTGTCCTGCGTCTGCCTCCCAAGTAGCTGGGACTACAGGTGCCCGCCACAACACCTGGCCATTTTTTGGTTGCAGCCATCATTGTTGTTTGGCAGGCCACGGCTGGATTCGAACCCACCAGCTCAGGTGTACGTGGCTGGCGCCTTAGCCCGCTGAGCCACAGGTGCCGAGCCAAGGGTAAATAAATATAGATGAAAAAGGTAAAATAAAGAAGTGCTGTGAGAAGTGAATATTTCTGACACAGAACAACCCAGAAGGCAATATGATGTTGGAGTGTGCTGGGGTGGGGTTGGGTGAGTTTAAGTGCGGGTCCTGTTCCCTCCCCGTCTGGCTGTCTGGGGGGTTTCCATGCGCCCTGAAGCCTCAGTGCCCAGCTCTCCTGGGGGCAGTCACTGCCAGGGCTCAGGTAGCAATCCTGTGGGGCAGCAGCCCACAGGCTGGGAGGCATGGGGGCTGAGATCAGCCAGCCCAGGGGCCTCCAACCTTCTCTGGGTGCTTTCCCTCCAGGTGGCTTGGGGCTCTCTCTGGCCCCTGTGGTGAGCTCTCATCACTTCCCCATTGACTACTCTTTAGACCCAACTCACTGAAGGGCCACGCTGCTGGCCTCCCTCTCCAGTCTCCTACACAACACTACACTGCCCTCACCCCGAAATGGGCTTCCTCCCTTTTCTCTGAGAGAAGAAAGCCCTCCTCTCGCTGGGAACAGCACACACCTAAAGAGCACACACAAGCCGAGGTGTCCAGCCCTGGGCCTGCATGGCTGCCTCCTTCCCAGGGCAGTGTGAGCTCTCACCATGCTGCTTTCCCTGTGGGTTAGGAGTAGGGTTGGCCCATCACAGAGGTGATGGGCTCTCACCTGCACATCCCTGTGGCTGCTGTCCTGGTGGCCAGGACTCTGGAGGGGGTGGGAGGATGATAGTAGACTGTGGGAGCCCAGGAGGCAGGGGGTGGTTGTGGAGGGGAGGGGCCCACTTGGGCCTTCACCCCAAGAGCATGGGAGTCCACAGTCAGGTGTGGGCTCCAGGATGACCCCTAGGGAGCAGATGGACAGGGCAGGGGCTGGGTTAGGAGAACATAGAGAGAAACCAGTGGGGTCCTGTGGACACTGCCCCTGGCAGTGGGGAACACAGGGGACTACCCACACTCATGGCACAAGCTCAGGGGCCAAAGCCCTGAGTCCAAGAGTGGACGGCCCAGGTGGCCAGATCTTGGGTCCTTAGTGTCTGACCCCTCAGGCAGGTGGGGCTCCCTGGGGACTGCCAACCAGTTGTCAAGGGGTGTGAGAGTGTGAACGTGTGTGTGCAAGAGTGTGAAGGTAAGTGTATGTGAGAGTGTGTGAATGTGTATGAGTGTGAGTGTGAGAGTGTGCATGTGGGTGTATGTGTGTGTGCATATGTGTGTGAGCATGTGTGTGTATGAGTGTGAGTGTGTATGTCTGTGAATGTGTGTGAGCATGAATGCATATGAGTCAGTAAATGTATGTGAGCATGTGTGTGAAGGTGTGTGTGAGTGTGAGAGTGAAGCCATATGAGTGGATGAATGTGTGAATGTGAGTGTATGAGGGTGTGCATGAGTGTGAGGGTATGTGCTGGCCAAGTCCCCTGCTGCCCTCCTGGCCCAGGACCACATGGCTGCCCATTCCCACCTCTCCCATGTGCTTGGCCTGTGTGGATGACTGGGTCAGGCTGGGGAGTGGGCCTTGTGCAGTGCTGTGTGTCTGGTGTGGCCCTTTCTGCATGAGCAGAGAAGGGTCCTTGTGTCCCTGGGCAGTGGTGGGAGCAGGACTCGGCTCTTTGGGCTCGGCTGGGCTCCCCTCAGCGCCTCAGGATCTCTGCTGCACACCCAGCCACATCCGTGTGTCCATGGGGTTGGTGTTGGGTGCTTGGCTCTGGGAGTCAGGGAGTCTGAGGCCATTTGGGGCTGAGAGTGGGCTGGAGTGGGCAGCGTCTGTATAGCTGTGGCTGAGCCTCTGTGGGCGTGTGTGTCTGAGAGTCTGGGTGTGTCTGTGTGTCTCTGTACATGTCTCTGTACAAGTATCTGTGTGTTTCTGTATAGAGTGCTTGTGTTGCTGTATGAGTCTCTGTGTGTCTGTGTCTCTGTACATGTCTCTGTGTGTCTCTGTATGCATCTCTGTGTCTCTGTACATGTCTCTGTGTGACTCTGTGTCTCTGTGTCTCTACATGTTTCTGTGCATCTCTGTATAGAGTGTCTGTGTCGCTGTATGAGTCTCTGTGTGTCTGTCTTTACATGTTTCTGTGTGTCTCTGTACGTGTCCCTGTGTCTCTGTGTGTGTGTGTGTGTCTCTATGTGTCTCTGTATAAGTCTCTGTGTCTCTACATGTTTCTGTGTGTCTCTGTATGTGTCTCTGTGTGTCTGTGCGTCTCTGTGTCTCTGTGTGACTCTGTATAAGTCTCTATGTCTCTACATGTTTCTGTGTGTCTCTGTACATGTCTCTGTATGTGTCTCTGTGTGTCTGTGCATCTCTGTGTCTCTGTGTGACTCTGTGTCTCTGTATAAGTTTCTGTGTCTCTACGTGTTTCTGTGTGTCTCTGTGTGTCTGTGCATCTCTGTGTCTCTGTGTGACTCTGTATAAGTCTCTATGTCTCTACATGTTTCTGTGTGTCTCTGTACATGTCTCTGTATGTGTCTCTGTGTGTCTGTGCGTCTCTGTGTCTCTGTGTGACTCTGTGTCTCTGTATAAGTCTCTGTGTCTCTACATGTTTCTGTGTGTCTCTGTGTGTCTCTATGTGTCTCTGTGGGGTCTGTATGACCATGGTTATGGGAGGCTATATGTGCCAGGAGGGGCCCCTGACTCTTGTCACCCAGGCCACACTTGGGGGTCCTCCATGGAGGGCTTGGGCTTAGCTGGGAGGTAGGGCAGGCAGAGACTGGCCTGTCTGGCCAGTACACAAGCCAGGGTGTGTCCTCAGACCCGGTTCCATGGTCACAGTGCTGTACCCTGCAAGGTTTCAACTGGGTGATGGGCTGAGGAGCCCCTTTGTGTGGGGTGGGGTCTCGTGGGGTGACCCACTGAGGGCATGGGGCTGGATCAGACAGTTCCAAGCGTGGCTTTTTGGGCCTTGAAGCTGGGGGTTAGGTGATCTGTCAAGGGGCTTCACATGGAAGGTGCTTGGGCTGGCCAGGGCTAGGTAAGGCAGGGATGAAACTCTGGCAGCAGGATGGGCCATGAGGGCCATGCAGACAGGAGCTGAGGAGCTGGCCAGGGACTTCATCCCTGCGTCAACCCTAAAGCCCACTGCCTGTGGGGCTCTGCTCCTGGGGGCTGTGCCTGGTACCCCCAGGAACCTCCTCCCAAGCTCTGCCACCTCCCCTGTGGCCCAACTCGATGCTGCCTCTGGGAAACATCCTTGGGTCCTGATGACTCTGCCTGGCCACAGCATTGGCCTGGGCAGCTGGGGACAGTTGGCGGGGGGGGGGGGGGTGAGTGGGCAGGGATCCTACAAACAGGCCCAGTGCCATTCTCCCCTCCCCCTTCCCCAATGCAAATCACCATCTCAGGGGTGAGTGGGGATTTCCATCCTGCTGCCCACCTGCTCTGCGGTTCCCATTCTCAGCATTTTTAGAAACATTTGCAAGAATGCATTTGTGTGTGTGTGGTGGGGCAGGGGTGTGAGCTGCACCTTGGCACCCACAGGGTCTTGTTTTTTGGACTGAACTGGGATGGGGGAGGGAAAGCTGGGGCCTCCGCCATACGGTGCGTCTAGCATCTGGGTGAGGTAGCAGAGGTCCTGCCTGAACCCCCAGGTCCTGTAGCCCCTTTGAGTGTATGGGGCTGAGGCCAGCATCTTGTCCTTGGTTGGGAGGCCCTAGGTGGCCCATGCACCTGTACCAAGCATGGCCCAGTACTCTCTGCCTTGGGCCCACACCAGTGCCAAGCCCAGGCTGGTCAGTTGCTCCATGTAGCCTTCTAGAACACAGTCTCCCTGAGCCTAGAGTGAACCCAGCCCACCCAGGGACCCCCAAACATGCATGACACATACATGAACATGTACATGTGCATACATGCTAGTGGCCTGCCAGGGTGGCATTGTGATGCAGCCCCACTATGACCTGGCCTGAGCTGACCCCAGTGTGAGCTCTGCTCTGGGGGCTTTCCAGACCCTGCATTCACATGCATCCTGGGCCTCACAGGTGCACGCGTGGTGGCCAGAGGCCCAGGCATTTCACTGTGAGCCTCTGGCCACACGCCAGTACCACCACAGGGTGTGTGCACATGCAGGCTTGTCAACGCGTGGGCACATGCACAGGTGTAAGCAGGAGTGTGAAAGGAGTGGTGCTTGTGATGCAAGTGTGTGTAAAGTGTGTGTGTGATGTGTGGGGTGTGTGAAGTGTCTGCAGTGTGTTCAGTGTACGTGCAGGGTATAGAGAGAGCTCTGTGTGTGGTGTGTTCAGTGTGTGTGCAACCTGTGTGGTGTGTATGAGGTGTGTTCAGTGTGTGTGGTGTGTGCAGTGTATGTGATGTGTGTGGTGTGTATGTGGTGTCTACAACATGTGTGGTATGTGGTGTGTATGTGTGGTGTGTGCAATGTGGGTGGTGTGTGGTGTGTGCAACGTGTGTGGTATGTGCAGTGTGTGTGTGACATGTGTGGTGTGTGTGGTGTGTTCAGTGTGTGTGATATGTGTGGTATGTTCAGTGTGTGTGACATGTGTGGTGTGTTCAGTGTGTGTGACATGTATGGTCTGTGGTGTGTTCAGTGTGTGTGACATGTGTGGTATGTTCAGTGTGTGTGACATGTGTGTTCAGTGTGTGTGACATGTGTTCAGTGTGTGTGACATGTGTGTTCAGTGTGTGTGACATGTATGGTGTGTGGTGTGTTCAGTGTGTGTGACATGTGTGGTATGTGTGGTGTGTTCAGTGTGTGTGACATGTGTGGTGTGTTCAGTGTGTGCGACATGCATGGTGTGTTCAGTGTGTGTGACATGTATGGTGTGTGGTGTGTTCAGTGTGTTTGACTTGTGTGGTATGTGTGGTGTGTTCAGTGTGTGTGACATGTGTGGTGTGTTCAGTGTGTGTGACATGTATGGTGTGTGGTGTGTTCAGTGTGTGTGACATGTGTGGTATGTGTGGTGTGTTCAGTGTGTCTGACATGTGTGGTGTGTGGTATGTTCAGTGTGTGTGACATGTGTGGTGTGTGGTGTGTTCAGTGTGTGGCATGTTTAGTGTGTGATGTGTGTGGTGTTCGCAGTCTATATGTGGTATATTCAGTGTGTGGTGTGTGTGATGTGTGTGGTATGTGAGAGGTGTGTGTGTGGTGTGTGCTGTTTGTCATGTGCGTGTTGTGTCCAATGTGCAGTGGGCCTGGTTCTTGTCAGCCCTTAGGACAAGGCCTGGGTCAATTCTCCCCATTCCCCACACATCCTGCACCCTGGCATAGGCAGGGCAGGGCAGGGCAGGGCAGTGGTCAGGGCTGTGGTCAGGCAGCTTGGGGCTCAGCGCAAGCAGAGGGGTGGCAGGCCCATGGCATGGGAGTGGGCATTTCTGGGGGGAGGTAGGTTGCATGAGTGTGTCTCTGTGTGCGTGTCCAAGTGTGTATGTCTGCGTGTATTTGTGTGTGTCTGTGTGTCTGTGTGTGCATGTCCACGTGTGTATGTCTGTGTGTCCATGTGTGTGTGCATGCCTGTATGTCTATGTGTGTATCTGTGTGACTGTGTATCTCTGTGTGTTTGCATGTCTGCACATCTGCTCATGCCTTGGCGTGTGTCTGTGGTTGTCTATGTCTGTGTGTGCTTGTCTGTGCCTCTGTCTGTGTCCATATGTTTCTGTGTGTCCATGTGCTTCTGTATGTGTCTGGATGTATCTGTTTTTGCCTGTATTTCTGTGTCTGTCTGCGTGTGTGTATGTGTATGTTCCCGTTTGAGTACCTCTATGTGACTGTGTGTGCATCTGTATGTGTCATGTGTGTGTCTCAATGTGTCCGTGTGTGTCTGTGCATGTGTCTGTGTGTAGCTGTGTGTGTCACTGTTGTATGTGTCTCTGCTGTGTATCTCTGTTGTATGTGTGTGCCCATAGGTTTCTGTTTTGTGTGTCTCTGTTGTGTGTCTGTGTGACTCAGTTGTATGACTCTGTGTGTTTCTCTGTGTATCACAGTTGTGAATGCATGTGCCTATGTGTCTCTGTTGTGTCTCTGTGTATCTCAGTTGTATGTGTCTGTGTGTCTCTGTTGTGTCTCTGTGTATCTTAGTTGTGTGTGCCTGTGTGTCTCTGTTGTGTGTCTTGTGTGTGTGTCTGTATCTCAGTTGTGAATGAGTGTGTCTGTGTGTCTCTGTGTATCTCAGTTGTATGTGTCTGTGTGTCTCTGTTGTGTGTCTGTGTATCTCAGTTGTATGTGTGTGTGCACGTCTCTGTTGTATGTTTGTGTGTGTACACGTGTCAGGGCAGCCTGTGCAGGCACAGTCCCCAGACTTTCAGCCCCACACAGGTCCCAGCTGGGAAGGGAGCTGAGCTGGCAGGTGGGGCTTCTGGCCTCTCAGGGTCATGGCTGGGGCCCCAGCCCCTGACGTGTGAGTTATGGAAGGGCTAGGGTGGTGGTGCTGGTGACTCAGTCTGAGGGGAGCCCATCTCTGGGGAGACAGCTCCAGACTTGGATGGACACAGGGACCTAGAGAGAGATGGGGACACTGAGACACAGGGCGACAGAGACAGAGACACCAGGGGAGACAGAAAGCAGAGAGAGACACACAGTTACAGAGCTGCATGGGCTTAGGCCCAGGGCCCAGACCATACCCAGATGTGCCCCTCACACCCACATCCACACCCACACCCACACTCACATTCAGAGATGAACAGACACCCACATATACTAACTCACTCTCTCACACTCACACATCCTCACGCATTCTCACACACATTCCCATACTGACTCACTCACACCTGCTCTCACACGCTCATGCTCACACTTGCTCACACAGACATGCGTACCCACCCTCACATTCTCATATTCACTTTTTTTTTTGAGACAGAGCCTCAAGCTGTCCCCCTGGATAGAGTGCTGTGGCATTACAGCTCACAGCAACCTCCAATTCCTGGGCTCAAGTGAGTCTCCTGCCTCTGCCTCCCAAGTAGCTAGGATTACGGGCGCCCGCCATATTGCCCGGCTATTTTTTGGTTGCCGCCGTCGTTGTTTGGTGGGCCTGGGCTAGATTCGAACCTGCCAGCTCAGGTGTACGTGGCTGGCACCTTAGCCTCTTGAGCCACAGGCGCTGAGCCCTCATATTCACTTCTATGATTACACACTCATACACACACCCTCATGCTCTTTCTCACGTGCCTCCCCCAGGCCCTTGGGTGCAGGGTGTCACACTGAGGCTCACTCAGGCCCGGCCACTTCCTGGGGGGCTGGCAGTGTCCAAGCCCCTGGGTCCAGCAGCCCCATTGCCCACTGTCATGTGGCCACCACACCTCACCTTGGGGGTCCCATCTAGGAGCTGGGGGAGCATGTGCTCCTGGGCTACCTTGGGTGCCCCAGGAGGGGCTCAGATGCTGGTGTCAGAGAGCAGCACAGACAGTGGTTGCAGCCTGAGGACATGTGGACCCTGGGAGGGCCGGAGGCAGGGGCTTGTGGGGTGTTGGTGCTAGTGGGATTTTGGGGACACTAGCTTGCTCTGGCTGAGTCCTGGGTGTGCCCAGCTTGACCACATGCCTTTGGCAGGGGTCAGGCAGAGGTGGGCGTGTTCGGGTCAGCGGCTGGGTCCGGGGCAGTGGTCGTGGTGGAGGGCACTGTTTCACGCGGCAGGACACCACACTTCCTTCACTCCTGCTTTGTGTGTTAGCTGGGAGCTTTCAGTTGGCCGTGGAGTGCAGATCACACGGGAGTGTGCAGCTGCCACTGCCTCGTAACTTTCCAGACTCCCAAACGATGAGTCTGTCCCTAGGATCTGAGGGCCTTTTCTGGGACATGAACACCATGGCTTGTGGGCACACACCCGGCGCCCACCTGGCTGCATGGTGAACAGCATTGTTGGGCCCCATGGCATTCTGCTGGGCCTTGCCCTCCCCCCCAGCCCTGCACAGAGCTGGGCTGCATGGGCCTGCAGTGCCCAAGGTGGGCACAGTGCCACCAGCATTTGGGCCCAGACCCAGCTCAGCAGCTGCTGCCCTGCACCGTCTCCAGTCACTCATGACCCCGAGGCCAGTAGAGCTCTTGCTGCTGGTCCTCCAGGCCCTCCACCCACATCAGAGCTGACCGGGGCTTCCTGGGGCCTGGTCCCAGCTCAGGGCCTCCAAGCCCCCATGATCCCTGTAGGGGACCTGCCCTGAGGAGTGCAGTGTTCTTCCTGAAGGTCTGGTGGGTCTGACCTGTGGCTGGACCTGCTGGGCCAAGGGAGACTATTGCCATTGTGGGCTGGGGGCTGCATTTTTGGGGTCTCTGAGCCCAAACAGCAGGCCCAAGCCCCTCCCCCAAGGCAGGTGTGAGGCTTCTGGTCTCTGTTTTTTCTCTTGTGACTCATTTTCAGCAAAGTTGGGCCTCAAGGGTACATGCAAATGGCTGTTTGTTCCACATTGAGAAACATGTTTCTCACTCTCTGAGCCTATTTCCAGAAATAGCATGCGATTTCCCCCCTGCAGCTGCAGCCACTGTCTGCCCAGCATGTCCAGACTGGCCCAGGCCTTAGGATTGGGGGACCCTCTCCCCTACCCCAGGGCAGGTCTGCATGGGTCAGTGGCACAATGGCCACACTGCAGATAATGGCTCTTTTGAATTCAGTGTTTCTCAACTTGTTTCCATAATGGTGATCCAAGGCTGTGGGGGGAGCTCCAGGTTGGCATGAGAGAGTACAGCCCCAGGCTGTGGGCACAGGGCAGTGGGGAGGAGGAGTGGGCCCAGGCTTACAGGGACAATCACCACCAGCTAGGACCCCAGGATGATGAGCAGAGATGGCCCGGGGCCTAGACGCTGCCCCCACTGTGAAGTGCTGACCTGCTCTGGCTGGGCTCAGCTCCCCGCCCTTGGAGCTGGGCTGCCCATGACAGAAAGGACTCGGGGCAGGGAGAAGGCCTGAGGGCACTGCCGGTGCAGCCGGTGCCAGCTCTTTCCATTCCCTGCCTCCACCTGAGTCCTGCACAGTCTCTCCCTCTGGCCCCTTCTCTGGCTACTCCTCTCTCCCTGTCTTGCCCTTTGCCTCTCTCTGGATGCATTTCCCAGCTGGAATCATGGTCCCACTGATCAGAGTCCCCAACTCTCTGCTGTGTCCAACTCTGTCAGCCCTGTCTGTGGGGCTGTCCTGGCCATCTTGAGCTCTCTGTCCTTCTCTGTCTCTCTGTCTCTATCTCTGCTTCTCTCTGTTTCTATCTCATCTCTATCTCTGTCTTTCTATTTCTCTCTGTATCTCTGTCCCTATCTCTGTCTGTCTCTTTCTCTCTGTCTCTGTCTCTTTGTCCCTCTCTGTCTGTCTCCTTATCTCTGCCTTTCTCTGTCTCTCTGTCCCTATCTCTATCTCTCTGTCTCTGTCTCTCTCTGTCTGTCTCCATATCTCTGCCTTTCTCTGTCTCTCTGTCTCCCTGTCTCTCTGTAACTGTCTCTCTTTGTCTCTCTCTGTCTCTGTGTGTCTGTCTTTCTCTCTCTGCCATGTCCCTCCCTGTCTTGAGCTGGTGAATGAAGCACTGGCAGCTGCCCACGTCCCTGTGTGATCTGCACCCACCCCACAGTCACCTCGTAGGTGAGGCCTTCCTTCTGGAAGGTTCCCAGTATGGTTGAAGGAGTGATGGAGGTGGGAGAGCCACCTTGACTCCCATGAGGCAGCACCCCTGGGCTGGGTCCCACTTGGGAATGTGACAGTCTCCTGTCTGGCTACACCCTGACCGGCCCATTGGCATCTGGGCACTTCCTTGCCCTGCTGACACCACACAGGCACGTGTGGGGCTGTGGCTGGCCAGCACCAAACCTGCAGCCCCGTGAGCACCACAGAGAGGGCCCGCGGCTCACCCCTGGGGCCAGGTCTGATGAAGCAGGCAGGCTGTCCCAATGGCCCTGGGTCCAGCCTCAGCCCCAGCAGGACAGGAGCAGGGTGGGGCTGAGGGGCCCTGAGGACATGGTGCTTTGAGGAGTGTGCATGGGGTCTGTGTGTGTGGTGGGGCTGAGTCTGCTCCCTTGATCACTGGGGACAGAGGCTGACAGGGGTGGGTGACACTGAGCAGCACCCTTCATGTGACAGGACCAGGGGCTGCCTTAGTGGTGCACCCATCAGAGGGTTAGGATAAAACCTCTGATATCTAGGACTGTAGGGGAGGTGCACAGACTAGGTGTGGGGCCAGTCTTGTGGTGGACAGGTAGGGTGGTGGGCGTAAGGTGCGTCCTCTCCTATCCCGTCCCCAACCGTGGCCCTCAGGGTTCCCATACCCACCCTGCCCAGAGGTTCAGCTCAAAACCCTCAGCCCATGTTCCCGATGGGCCTGTGAGTGTGCAACCAGAGTGGGAGGAGGTGTGGAGGGACAAACAGCATGTGTGGGACCTCAGCCCCATCTCCTCAGCCACTCTGTGGGTGCTGGCAGTCTTGTCCTGTGAATGCCCCTGCCACATCACTCTCTGCTTGGACCCCCAGGGTTCCCCCTGCTGCCCTCTACCTGCAGCTGGGCCTGGGCACCTGGCCCACAGGGTAGGGGGTGCACCTGAGTTCTGTCGCCCCTAGCCAAGGTCTCCCCAGGCCGCCATTGGCTCAGCCATCCCTCCCCGAACAGCCCCCACTTCCTTCACCCCCAGCCTAGCTAGCTGCCCTGGGCTGCTTCTAGCCCAGGGCAGGAAGAGAGCCCCAGACCCCGCTGTGACCCTCTCGCATGCTGCCCACCCTCCACTGCCTATGCTGTGCTCTGGCCACCCTGCCATTCCCACCTGGGGGACCTGAGACAGGTGGGGTCTGGGAAGCTCCAAGGTCCCCTACCCCAACCTTCCTCCCAACCCCGTGTTTGGGGTTCCCTGTGGGTGTCTCCCAAGGGCCAGAGGCCCGACTAGGACAACACAGTGAGAATGAGCAGGGCAGAGGGGCTGATGGGCAGCCCAGGGACCAGGCCCAGCTATGGACACTCAGGCCTATGCTGCCCTGCCTCCACCTGCAGACAGGTCTGGCTCCTACTCAGGACTTGCTCAGCTGCTCCCAGCTGCCTCAGGCCTCTGCACCCCTGTTTCTGCACTGTTGGTGTTGGGGCCTTCCACAAGCCAGGCCCTGTGGCCTCCAGGCCACCCTGAGCAGAGAGCACATGCCTGGCTTCCAAATGGGCCCCGAGGCAGGGCATGGTGGGCACATGCCAGTGAGTGGTGGACCAAGGGACTAGACACATTGCTGGACTGCAGATGTGACTGGGTGTGAGTGAACCTTACTGTGACTCCCTGCACCCAAGGGCCTGGGGAGGCAAGTGAGAGCAAGCAAGAGGGTGAGTGTGAGAGTGAGAGTGGAACTGTGAGAGTGTGTGTGAGTGTGACAGTGAGTGTGAGCGTGTGAATGTGGCAGAGTGTGAGTGTGTGAGCATGACAGTGAGTGTGAGAATGTGACAGTGTAAGTGTGAGAGTGTGTGTGAGCATGACCGTGTGAGTGTGATAATGTGACAGTGTGAGTGTCAGGATGTGACAGTGGTGAGTGTGAGTGTGTGAGCATAACAGTGAGTGTGAGTGTGAGAATGTGACAGTGTGAGTGTGTGAATATGAGAGTGTGTGAGTGTGACAGTGTGAGAGTGTGTGTGAGCATGACAGTGAGTGTGAGAATTTGTGTGTGAGTGGGCATGTGAGTGTGGGTGTGAGAGTGTGCAGTGTGAGTGAGAGTGAGTGTCAACAGTTTGTATGAGTGAATGGGGTGTATGTGTGTGAGAGTGTGTGAAAGTGTGCATGTGAGTGTGGGTGAATATGTGTGAGTGTGTATGAGTGTCTGTGTACATGTGTGGGCGTGTGACTGTTGACTGTGTGTATGAGTGAATGGGTGGGTGTGTGAGTGTGTGAGTGTGCATGTGAATGTGGGTGAATATGTGTGAGTGTGTGTGAATGTTGACTGTGTGTATGAGTGAATGTGTGTGTGTGGAGTGTGTGCAAGTGTGCATGTGAGTGTGGGTGAATATGTGCGACTGTGTGTGTGAGTGTTCATGAGTGTGTATGTGTTTGTGTGTGAATGTTGACTGAGAATGTGAGTCTGTGCGAGTGTGCATATGTGTGTGATGTGAGAGTGTGCATATGAGAATGGGTGTGAATGTTGACAGTGAATGTGTGTGGGAGTGTGCATGAGTGTGGTCATGAGTGTGTGAGTGTGACTGGGTGTGGTGGGCCACGCTTCTGCCTTTCCCTTTCTGTATTTGGGTCTCTGGGTCTCTCCCTGTCACCATCTGTCCCTCCCTCTGTCTGTCTCCCTCCATCTCTGCCTCTGCTTGTCTCTCTTTTCTCATCTTGCTGTCTTCATGTGTGTGTCTGCTCTGTCCTATCTCTTCTTTCTCCCCATCCCCTTCTCCGTCTCTCCCCTCTCCCATCTCCCTCAGTGTCTCTGTCCCCTTCAGGGTCTCTGTGTCTCTCTCAGTGTCTCTGTCTCTCTCTATCCTTGTCTCCCAGCATCTCTTTCATTCTCTCTCTGTGTCTCTGCCAGTGTCCCTGTCTCTGTCAGCATTTCTGTCTGTCAGTGTCTGTTTGTCTCCTGTCTCTTTCTCTGTCAGTGTTTCTCTTCCCTCCTGTCTCTCTCAGTGTCTCTCTCAGTCTGCCAATGTCTCTGCCAGCGTCTCTGTATCTCTCAGTACTGTTTCTGTCCTGTGGCCCCTGGCTCAGTTTCCCCTTCCTGGACACTTAAGTTCCCAGGGGTGGGGTGCAGGTCCTGCCCTGAGCCCTGTGGGCCCTGGACACAGCCCTGGGTGGGGTGGGTGCTGCAGCCCCAGGGCTGGGCCCTACAATCTGGGCCTGGCCATGGGCCTGGGGGAAGCTGAGGGAGGTCTGGGGCCTGGCTAAGGTCAGTGCCAGATGCCTAACACCAGCTCTTCACTTGGATCTGCAGTGTGGTGGATCTGCACAGCCCTCATGGGAGCGGGACACTGAGTCCTGCAGCCGGGACAGCCCTGGCTGCCCTGGCCCGACCTGGGTGGATGCCACAGTAACCTGAGCAGATCCTGGCTGAAACTGGGCTGACTCTGGCTGGCCCTGGATTATCCAATTTGACCTTGGCTGATCCCAGACTGATTGACACTGGCTGACCCTAACCTTGAATCATCCTGTGACCCCAGACTGATTTTGGTTGATGTTGGTTGACCCTAGGCTGATCCTGGGCTGACCCTGGCTGACCTTGAATCATCCTGGATGATCCCAGTCTGATCTTGGGTGATGTTGGTTGACTCTGATCTGATACTGGCTGACCTTAAGTCATCCTGGTTGACCCTGGGTGATCTCAGCTGACCCTGGAAGGCCCTGGCTGGCCCTGGGATGAAGGGGCTGGACCTTCTGTAGACCCTGGGACCTTCCCACACCCTACAGGGCTCTCCAGGCTTCAGTCCCATGTGCGTGTGGACAGGTCTCAGTTTTGGGACACGGTTCTCAGAATGGCAACTCCCTGGTTGGGACACCTGGGCTGGGCTGTATTCACAATGACTCAGCCCTCCCCATGGGGTTATTTTGAGTGTTTCAGCAGGTGACAGGGCAAAGGAGGCTTCAGGAGAAAGAGAAAAACAAGAGAACACAAACATCTTCACCTCCCCCTTCCTATCCCACTCTGGCACTGTAACTCCTCTCCCCACTGGTAACCCCTGACCTGGTGACACAGGCTAGGGGACCAGCACCTGAGGCTTAGGTTGGGCCTCTGTCCATCAAGTTACCCTGGTGGCTACATGCCCCCCTGGGCCATTACTTCTGCTCTGACCCAGTGCATGGGTTTATAAGGTTCCCTTGGATGCCTCCTTCATTCTACTGGTCACTCCTAATTGGGGTTAGTCTAAGGATATAGACATAGGACTCAGTGTCTAAGACAGAGTGATGCAGGCTCAGAATAAGAGCTCAAACCTAAAAATAAATGTACATGACATCAGGATCAGGGGCAGGGATCAGAACCAGGACCCAATGGTGAGGAATAGGGCCCAGTTATCAGGTCCAGAACTCAGTGACCAGGACCAGGGCCTAGTGGTCTGGATCAGAGCTCGGAGATCAGGTTCAGGGCCCAGTGACAAAGACCAGATCCCAGTGATCAGGCTCAGAGCTCACTGATCAGGACCAGGGCCCAGTGATCAGGACCAAGGCCCAGTGAATAGGACAAAGGCCCAGTGATCAGGACTAGGGCTCAGTGATTAGGACTAAGGCCCAGGTTTGGTGAGCCTTAAGGCTGATGGTTTGGTGATCAGGTCTAGGACCCAGTGATCAGGCCCAGGACCAGGGCCCAGTGATCAGGACCAGGATCAGTAATCAGAACCAGGGCTTAGTGATCAGGCTCAAGGCCCAGTGAACAGGACCAGGGCCAGGGATCAGTAATCAGGACCAGGGCTCAGTGATCAGGCCCAAGGCCCAGTGAACAGGACCAGGGCTCAGTGATCAGGACTAAGGCCTAGTGATCAGGCTCATGGTTTGGTGATCAGGACCAGGACCCAGTGATTAGGCCCAGGACCAGGGCTCAGTGATCAGGACCAGGGCTCAGTTATGAGGACCAGATTTTAGTGATCAGGACCTAGGCTTGATTATCATGCCCAGTAGCCACTAATCAGGCACAGGCCCACTGAGTAGGACAAGGACTCAGTGATAAGGATAAGGACCAGAGCTCTGTGTTCAGGACCAGGGCTTAGTGATGAGGACCAGGACCCAGTGATAAGGACCAGAGCTCAGTGATCAGGACCAGAGCTCAGTGATCAGGACTAGAGCTATGTGATCAGTCCAATGGCTCAGTGTTTAAGACCAGAGCTCAGTGATGAAGTCCAGGGTGCAGTGAGTAGGACTGGGGTTCTATAATCAAGACAAGGGCTCAGTAATTAGGACCAGGGCTGTATGATAGTGCCACGATTCAGTGTTCAGGGCCAGGGCTCAGTGATGAAGACAAGGACTCAGTGATAAGGACCAGAGCTCTGTGATCAGGACCAGAACTCAGCGATCAGGACCAGGCCTCAGTATTAAGGAGTAGGGTCCAGCGATCAGGACCAGGGCTCCATGATGAAGTCCAGGGTGTAGTGAACAGGACGAGGGCTCAGTAATCAGGACTAGATTTAGTGATCTTTTTCTTTCTTCTTTCTTTTTTTTTTAAGACAGAGCCTCAAGCTGTTGCCCTGGGTAGAGTGCCGTGGCATCCATCACAGCTCACAGCAACCTCCCACTCCTGGGCTTAAGCAATTCTCCTGCCTCTGCCTCCCAAGTAGCTGGAACTACAAGTGCCTGCCACAATGCCCGGCTATTTTTTGGTTGCAGCCGTCATTGTCGTTTGGCAGGTCTGGTTTGGATTCTGACCCGCCAACTCAGGTGTGTGTGGCTGGCGCCTTAGCCGCTTGAGCCACAGGCACCGAGCCCAGTGATCTTTTTCTAAGGCCTATGAATTGGGGCCATGGCTCAGAGGTCAGGTCCTAAGCTCAGTGATTATTAGCACCAGGTGGGCTGTATAATCATGGCAAGAGCTCAGTGATCAGGACCAGCACTAAGGAATCAGGAACAGGGCCTGTGATCAAGGACCAGGGTTTTGTAATCAAGATAAGGGCTCAGTATCAGATCCAAGGCTCAGTGACCAGGACTAAGATTTAGTGATCTTTTTCTAAGGCCCATGGATCATGGCCATGGCTCAGTGATCAGGCCTCTGGCTCAGTGATTTAGGACCAGGACTATGTAATCAAGATGAGAGCTTGGTGATCAGGAGCAGGGTTCTGTACACACTTCTGTGACACAGTCTTCCACGATGCACCCCCTGGTGACCCCAGCATCCCTCCCTGAGCATTAGCTTATGCAGGATCAGGTCGTGGCTTGGTGGCTGCACCAGAGGCACCCTCTCTGCCTATGATTCTCTGAAGGCCTTGAGGTGGGCATCCTCCAGGCTACAGCCCCTTTCCCTGATCGCTTTCAGAGTCTATGAAACTTTGTCCTTTGGATCATTTTATTGCACAGGAAGGCAGGCAAGTGGGGCAGCTGTTGGCCTCACGCGGGCTTAACTCTGGCATGTGTAGCAGGCTTCTCAGACAGGCTCCTCCATGCTCTCTCCCTGTACAAATAAGAGGGGTCAGGACCGGGGTAGTTCCTCACTAATTCCCCCTGCCCCATTCTGATCTGGCTTTGGGAGCCTGCTGAAGCTACCCACCCCAGAGGGAATCAGGTCTTAACCTCGGGCCTGTCTGTGGAGGGGCCACCTCCCTGGGAGAGTAGGTTTCTACAGTGGGGGTGGGGGGTGCCCTCCATCCCACTGTTCTCCCCCATACCCCTACCTCTGCCCTGCAGGCTCTACTCAATACTGAGGGCCCTCTCTGCTGCCAGGTGGGCTCCGGATGCTTGTCACCGTCAGAGCTGTGCTGTAGAACAAGCTCAGCAGGAAGAGAGTGAGGAAGGTGATGGTGGTGGGCCAGAGATTGGTGCCTGGGACACCCTCCTCCAGGGTCTCCTGTGGCAGATCCAACACTGCCCAGGGAAACAGCTCCTGATAACCTGCAATAAACCCATGGTTTGTCAGGCCCAGAGTGGGTAGGGACCCAGGAGTAGGCCCTACCTCCCACACTCCTCAGGGCCTAAAGGTTCCCCATCTCAGAAGGACAGGAGGCAGGGGACCTTCATTTATGAGGGGCACAGGGCACTTGGATGAGAGATCTGGAAGGACAGAGGGTGGACACCATCTGCTCCTGGGCCCCTGCCCATCCAAACATGCAGCGAGCCCTGACCAACCTGCCTCTTGGGGCAGACACAGTGGATGAAGAGAGATATCAGGGTGTGGGGCTCAGAGTGCCAAGCTCCAAATGGGCAAGACCAGAGGCTTCTATCCTTTCCCAGGGAATGTGGCTAAGGGCCAGGTGAGGGCCACCAGCACAGCCAGTTCTGTTATCCCCAGCTCTGAGTGTACAGACCTCCCATATGGACTTGGACCTGCTTGTCCTGTGGTCATTTGCCCATCCAAGCACCTGTCCATCTACAAGGGTATTACCTGTCCATCCACCCATGTGTGTAGAAGGGCATTACCTATGCCTACTCTCCCACCTGTCTGTCTATAAGGGTATTTTTTAAATTTTTTTTGAGACAGAGTCTCAAGCTGTCAGCCTGGATAGAGAGCCGTGGCATCACAGCTCACAGTAACCTCCAATTCCTGGGCTCAAGCGAGTCTCTTGCCTCTGCCTCCCGAGTAGCTGGGACCACAGGCGCCTGCCACAGTGCCCGGTCATTTTTTGGTTGCAGCTGTCATTGTTGTTTGGCGGACCCCCGGGGCTGGATCTGAACCCACCAGCTCAGGTGTGCATGGCTGGTGCCTTAGCCCGTTGAGCCACAGGCACCAAGCCCGTCTATAAGGGCATTATCTACCCATCCATCTACAGGAGTATTATTTACCCATCTACCTGTCCATCTGTAAGAGTATTATCTACTCATCTACCTATCCACTTATAATTGAGTATTATCTACCTGTCTCCTTGTCCATCTATGAGAGTATTATCTACTGGTCTACCCATCCATCTGTAATCGAGTATTGTCTACTTGTCTTCCCATCCATCTATAAGAGTATTGTCTACCCATCTATCCATCCATCTGTAAGAGTGTTATCTGTCTGCCCGTCCATCTATGAGAGTATTATCTACCTATCTACCCGTCCATCTATAATTGAGTATAATTTACCAGTCTACCCATCTGTCTGTAAGAGTATCATTTACCCGTCTACCCATGCATCTATAATTATTATCTAACCATTTACCCATCCATCTACAAGGGTATTATCTCTTTGTCCACCTATCTGTCTATGAGAGCATTATCTATTTGTCTACCTGTCCGTCTATGAGAGCATTAACTACCTGTCTATCTGTCTATCTATGATAGCATTAACTACCTGTCTACATGTCCGTCTATGAGAGCATTATCTACCTGTTTACCTGTCTGTTTATGAGAGCATTAACTACCCGTCTACCTGTCCATTTATGAGAGCATTATCCACCTGTCTACCTGTCCGTCTATGAGAGCATTAACTACCCCTCTATCTATCTATGACAGCATTATCTACCCATCTACCTGTCCATCTATGAGAGCATTAAGTACCCATCTACCTGTCTGTCTATGAGAGGATTAGAGCATTATCCACCTGTCTACCTGTCCGTCTATGAGAGCATTAACTACCCATCTATGTGTCCATCTATGAGAGCATTATCTACTCGTTTACCTGTCTGTCTATGAGAGCATTATCTACCCATCTACCTGTCGGTCTATAAGAGCATTGTCTACCAGTCTATAAGAGTATTATCTTTCCATTCCCCTCATCTGTCTATAAGGGTATTGTCTCTCTGTCCACCTTTGCATTCATGTGTGCCCCAGTCACATGTCCTGTGATCCATCCCCCATCTGCCCCTCTTCCTCTGCTGGGCAACCCCTCTGTTGACTCTCTTTCCTCCACCCTCTTTAGGAAGTCCCTCCTTTGGGCCAGGCCTTGGTCCTGAGGGTGGTTGCAGTCCACATTTGCAGCCTCCCTGCTTGACTAGTTGCTATACTTGTTGCTCTTTGGTGACTGGACACAGAGTGGTGAGTGGTGGCTGGGCCCTGTGTGTGGCTCCTCCCCAGCTGAGTCTCCCCACACCGAGAGCAGAAGGGGAAGCCTGAAGGCTAGGTCCCTGGGGAGGTTGTGAGGTGTCTGAGACAAGGGCAGGGCCCTGCCCCCTGGTGGCGTGCGGTGCAGGTGACCCCACAGTGGCTGTGGGGCTGCAGTGGGCCCTGGGCAGCCACCTGTCTGGCTTGCTCTGACCTTTCCCAGTCTGCCTCACCCTGGCTATGATCTGGGCCCCACCTAGGCTCAGGAAGGCATGGAGACTTGAGTCTGGGGTTGTCTGGGAGGGAGCTGGGCTTGGGGAAGCCCTGCTGGGTCCTGGGAGGGCCTCCCTTGCCATCCTGGGTCTGGGTCTGGGCTGCGAACTTTCTGTACCTGCAGGGCTCAGATATGTACGTGCAGTGTGTGTATGTGCATGTGCAGGTGTGCAGAGCAGTGTGGAGAGGGCTGGGCAGGGCTGCTTTCCCCTTCTGTGAGTGTGTAGGGCTGTCCTGCATGTCTTGCACTGTCTCCTAGGGCCTGACCACTTAGAGTGTGATGCTCTGGCTCCCAGAGGCCCAGGGTCAGGGTCTCATGCCCTCCACTCTCTCCCTCCCTAGCCTGCCTGCCCCTTGTTCATCCTTTCTCATCCTTCCCCAGCTGCAGCCAGAGGACAAACGGCCATGGTGCCTGCCCCCTCTGCAAGCCTGCCTCCTCCCTCCATTCCCTGGCCTGGGGTCTCTCAAGACCCGTCCTGGGCTGTGCCTGCCTGGGCTGACATTGAATTCCACACTTAGCCCGGCCTCAGCTCTGTGCACCACACACCCCCATGCCCACATCTGTAGCCCTGGCCCTTCCTGGTGAGCTACAGACTCTGAAGATGGGCAGACAGTTGCCAGAGGGAAGCATGGGTCTGCTTGGGACAAGCACAGAGTTTATTCATGGGAGCGAGTGACTTAGTAGCAGACGCCATCTGCCTCTGACATGATCACAGACACATTGACGTGGGTGGGTTTACCCGCAAGGCGGTCGATGGTCTTCTGTGTAAAGGACAGAGGCAGGGTCTCGTGGCCCACCATGCAAGAGTAGGTGTCCCCCTTCTTCCAGTCTTCAGCTGGCACACGCAGTACGCTGGTCACAGCAAAGGTTTCAGCACCCTGGCTGGGCTCCTGCTGGGGGGCCCAGGTCAGGTAATTCCCACGGGACAACTCCTGGGACCCATGCAGCCAGCGCACCATCACGTCACTGGGCCTGAAACCGCGCACCAAGCACGTCAGAGTCACCAGCTCGTTCAGGGCCAGCTCCTCCGACGGCGGCGGCAGCAGGTGGACCTGGGGCCGGAAGGTGTTTCCTGGGGAATGGAGAGCCAGGTCAGGGATCTGGGCAGGTGAGGAAGGAGGCCCCTGCCCTGTTGGGCACCCTGGGATGTGTCTTGGACTCTCACCTGGCCTCAGTTTCCCCCTTCTCCCCACCTGACACCTAGACTCAAGTCTCTCATCCTGAGCTCAGGCAGGACCCAAACAATGGCCAGGGCAGGGCAGTGCTAGGGAGGGTCAGAAGCAGGCCAGGAGTGCCCACACCCAGGGACTGGGAGGGAGAGGGAGGTTGGGAATGTGCTTTGCAAACTGGAGAGTGCTGGTGCAGTGCCCTGAAGGTGGATGTGGGCCCACCTATGTCTTTGGAGATGGTGGCAGGTTCTGGGGTCTTGGAGTCAGGTTGGGTGGCAGTGCACGTGAAGGTCTCCCCATGGTTCCAGGGATCTGCGCAGCCAGGCAGGACACTGGACACGCTGTAGCAGCCACAGGAGTCCTGTACAGCTGTTTTCTGGATAGCGTCCTTTCCCCCCGAGGGCTGCCAGGTGAAGGTGACATTGTTGGGGTTCACCAGGCCGCTCAGTGTGCAGGTAAGATTGGCATCCAAGCCCAGGAGCAGGTCCTCCACGGCAGGTCGGCTCAGTGACAGTTTTGGGTGGCAGCAGGAGGGACATGGTTTTTCTGAAGGGTGTGGAGTTGAGAGAGGCCTGAGCAGGTCAGCATGCCCCTGGTGTCCTCTGCCCTTCACCAAGCCCTGGGCCTACAGCCCCCACCCACCTCGTCCTGGGCCTCAGCCCAGCAGTCTACTCCCGTCTGAATGAGGGGTGGCTCTTTGTGGGGGACACGGGTCTAGGAGCTAAGTCAGGTGCCCGCCCCTCCCACAGAATGCCCTCTAACCTATATGGTTGCAGGGCACAAGCACATCCTGGTCGGCATATTCATAGTGCTTCACGCGGCACTGCACAGATGAGCCAATCGGGCACTGGGCGGCTGGCAGAGTCAGTAGGCTGCTTGCAGTGTACAGGCCCCCGGTGCCAGGCTGGGAGGGCAGGAATTGTCTGACCTCCCCATTTTTGTTCCAGGTCACTGTCAGCGGCTCCAACGGGAAGAAGCCCTGGATTAGGCAGGCAATGACCACCTTCCCGTCCGACTCAGCACTTCGAAGACTCAGTGGGAACAACTTGGGGTTGGCTGGGGTCACTGGAACACAGGAAAGACTGTGAGCACATTGCACTCGACTGCCCAGCCCCTGACAGCCCTGCAAGGGCAGGCCCCTGCCGCCTCACCTCTGTGCTAGAGGACCTGGCATGAGAAGTGGATCCTGCCTGAGGTCACATGGCCTCTATACCAGGGGCCTGTAGTTGGCCCGCTGTCCTTGCCTGGCCACACTATCCCTGAACCTGCTCCTTAGAGGGGCCCTTGCTCACACCCTCCCAGACTGGGAAGCTCTGTGAGCCTCAGTTCCCATATGCAATTGGGTGCAGTCTGGCCCAGGGAAGGGCCCTGGGGGGAAAGTGTGGCTTGGGCTCCAGTGCAATGTGTAGGTGTGAGCAGGCTGAAGTTCCTGGCTGTGTCCTCACTTCCCTTTCCCTTGTGAGGGTCTTAGTCTTGTAGTCCACTGCACGATCCCAACTCCCCGGCCAAGGCAGTCCTCCAGTCTGTGGCCAACCAGGGTCCCAAAACCCAATAGTCCATAGCAAGATCCACTATGGGTCTGCCAACAGGCATAACTCCAGTGGCCCTAGGGTAGCGGGTGAGGGGAAGGGATAGATTCTAGGTGATCCATGAGTTGTATGGCCTAGAGCATCCCTCAAAATACTGGGCCTGAGTATCTGGAACAAGTGTTCTCAAGTAGATAACATTCAATGTGATGTCTCCACCAAATTGTGCTCAGACTGGCCAAGGAGGGCTGGATTGAGTCCAGGCGAGCCCAGCTCATCCCAGACCAGTTCATTCCTGCCCAAGTGAGCCTAGCTCATTCCAGTCCAACCCAGTCCAGCCCAGCTCAAATCAGCCCCGTCTGCTCAGATCAGCTCAGCTCAGCCAGTTCAGCCCATCCCAGCTTAGCCCAGCTCAGCCCTGCTCAGCCCTGCTCAGCTCAGCCAGGTCAGCCCAGCTCAATTCAGCTCAGCCCAACCCAGCCTAGTTCACCAAGTTCAGGTAAGCACAGCTCAACTTTGTCTAGTCCAGCCCAGCTCAGCTCAGCTCAGCCAGCTCAGTCCATCCCAGCTTAGCTCAGTTTAGCTTAGCTTAGCCCAGATGAGCTCAGCAAGTTCAGCTCAGCTCAGCCAGTTCAGCCCATCCCACTTTAGCCCAGCTCAGCCCTGCTCAGCCCTGTTCAGCTCAGCCAGGTCAGCCCAGCTCAATTCAGCTCAGCTCAACCCAGCCCAGTTCAGTCAAGTTCAGGTAAGCACAGCTCAGCTTTGTCCAGTCCAGCCCAGCTCAGCTCAGCTCAGCCCTGCTCAGCTCAGCTCAGCTAAGCTCAGCTCAACCCAGCTCAGCACAATCCAGTTCAGCCAGCTCAGCTCAATTCAGTCCAGCTCAGCATAGCCCAGCTCAGCATAGCCCAGCTCAGCCTCATCCAACCCAGTTCAGCTAGCTCAGCCCAGCTAAGCTCAGCTCAGCTCAGCTCAGCTAAGTCCAAATCAGCCCAGGTCAGCTAAGCACAGATCAGCTTACTCCAGCCTAACCCAGCCCAGCTCAGCCCCACTCTGCCCAACCCGGCTCAGTTAAGCCCAACCTAGCCCAGTTTAGCTCAGCTCAGCCCAGTTCTGTTCAGCTCAGTCCAGCCCATGTCAGCCGAGTTCATCCCAGCTAATCCTGGCTTAGCTCAGCCCAGCCCAACCCATCTTGGCCCAACCCAGCTCGGCCCAGCCAGTCCAACCTGGTCTGGCCTAGCCTATCTCAGCCAGCTCAGCCCAGCTTAGCTCAGCCCAGCCCATTCCAGCTCAGCCCAGCCTAACTCAGCTCAGCTCTGACCAGCTCAGCCCAGCCCATCCCATCCCAGCCCAGCCTAACTCAGCTCAGCTCTGACCAGCTCAGCCCAGCCCAGTCCAGCACAGCTAATTTCAGTGTAGCGCAACCCAGCTCAGCCTAGGTTAGCCTAGGCCAACACAGCCCAACCCAGCCCAGCTCAGCTTAGGTCAGCCCAGGTGAGCCCAGGTGAGCCCAGCTCAGCCCACCTCTGACCAGCTCAGCTCAGCTCAGCCCAGCCTAGCCCAGCTCAATCCAGCTCACTCTATTTCAGCCCAGCTCAGCTCAGCTCAGCACAGCTCAGCCCAGTTCAGTTCAGCTCAGCTTAGCCCAGTACAGCTCAGCTCAGCCCAGTTCAGCCCAACTCTCCCTGCCTCAGCCCAGCCCAGCCCAGTCTGGCCCAGCTCAACCCAGTTTGGCCCAGCCTGGCTTAGCCCAGCCTAGCATGGCCCAATTGAGTCCAGCCTGGCCTAGCCCAGCCTGGCTTAGTCCAGCCTGGCCAAGCCCAGCCTAGCCCAGCACAGCCCAGTTCAGTTCAGCCCTGCTTAGCCTAGCTCAGCTCTGATTAGATCAGCTCTGACCAGCTCAGCTCACCCCAGCCCAGTTTAGCCCTAGCTCAGGCCAGGTCAAGCTGAGCCTAGTTCAGTTCAGCCCAGCACAACCCAGCTCGCCCAATCCAGCTCAGCCAAGCCCAACCCAGTCCAGTTCACCCCAGTCCAGCCCAGCTCTGCATAGCTCAGCCCAATCCAGCTCAGCTGAGCTCTGCTCAGTGCATTACAGCTTAGCTCAGTCCAGGCCAACCCAGCACAGCCCAGCTCAGCTCAGCCCAGCTCAGCTCAGCCCAGCTCAGGCTAGCCCCATTCAGCCCAACTTTGCCTATCTCAGCCCAGCCAAGCCTAGTCTGGTCCACCCTGGCCCAGCTAGGCCCAACCCAGCCCAGCCCAGCCCAGCTTGGCCTAGCCCAGCCCAGCCTAGCTGGGTCCAACCTAACTGTGCTACACCCAACCTAGCCCAGTTCAGCCCAGTTCAGCTCAGCCCTGCTCAGCTCATCCTGGTCCAGCCTAGGTCAGCCCAGCTCATTCCAGCTCATCCCAGACTAGTGCAGCCCAGCCCAACCCAGTTTGGCCCAACCCAGCTCAACCCAGCCCAGCCCAGTCTGGCCTAGCCTAGCTCAGCTAGCTCAACTCAGCCCAGCCCAGTCCAGCCTAGCCCAGCCCAGCTTAGCCCAGCTCAGCCCAACCCAGCCCAGTTTAGCCCAGCTCAGGCCAGGTCCAGCTCAGCCCAGCTCAGCTCATTCCAGCCCAGCCCATTTCAGCCTAGCTCAGCCCAGCTTATACCAGCCCAGTCTAGCCCAGCCCAGCCCAGCTCAGCCCAGTTCAGCTCAGCCAAGTCCAGCCCAGCTCAGCCCAGCTCAGCCCAGTTCAGCCAGCTCAGCTCAGTTCGTCACAGTTTGGTTTATTCCTTCCCTGGTCAGCCCAAGATAGAATATACAGGCATGGATCAACCTATATCACCTTTTCCTGGCCCCAGTCGGTATCTCTTTCAGTCTGGAGATCTGTCCTCATGTGTCCCAGGAAGATTTAATATTCTTCTCAGTTTGCTCTGCCTCGGTCTCCCACCACAGGCCTGGTCATCCCATTCTACCCAGGCTCTTGTCTCTGTGACCTGGTCTTCTCTGCCTTTGTGCTGGTCTCCATGCCTGTTCTCCCTTCTTTGCTCCCAAGAGAGCTCCTAAGTGGCTGAGAAAGTCCTTGGAGCCTCCAGGACCTACTTGCTCAAGGATGCTGAAGGGTACGGATGGCTCCCTGGCCTGGGCAGCCCTGCACTGCAGGTCTGTCCCCACGGCTGCCTGCCTGCTGCCCTGGGGCTCCCCTGCCTCCGTAGTCTTGTGTCCTCAGCAGGAGCCTGTCCCACTCTGGCTGTTTGCCCTCAGGGGCCCGACTGGATGCTGAGGGGCGGGCTGTGGAGGGGCTGTGTGTCTGTGTGTCTGGCCCACAGATGGGTCACTCTCCCACTTCCTGCTCACTAGACGTGGTCGCCCCCTCCACGTCATATCTGGTCTGTGGTCTGGCTGTGGTGGGGCCAGGTGCGTGTGGCCAGTGCTCTCTGACCCCACAGCCATGTACCTGTACATAGCTGGTCACAGGGTGGGCTGGAGGGGCAGGGAAGGAGAGCTGGAATTGGACACATTTAGTGGACCTGAGACCTGAGACTAAGATGAATGTGGGGAGCCACGAGTCAGGCTGGGAGGAACTCCACAGGACAGCAGGGGAGGGGGAGCTGATGGATTCCTGCAAGACACCTGGGGCCACAGAGTGGGCACGGGGGGCAGGGCTGCCCCAGCCTAGCCGTAGGTGGGAGCTGCTTCCCTTGGCCAGCCCTCGAGCTGGGACCCTAGACTGAAGTCCAGGCTGGGGGTAGAGTCCACAGGTGTGTGTTACTGGGGAGCCCTGCAGGACAGGCAGCCAAGACACTACCTCTCCCACATGCCTCTGCTGCCCACCACAACTCCCACCTAGAAGCACTACCGCCATGGGGTCTCTGCCCACTGGCCCCTCTGAGGCCACCTATGCTGAGTCCAGCCCTTTGGTGCTCCTATGTTTCTGGCTGGTCCCTTCCTGATCCATCCCTTGGGAGGCAGCCCCATTCTGGGCAGCAAGGGACAGCCAGACCTGTGTGTGGCTGAGTTCATTTGCTCATCCATAGAAGGGCTCTGGGGCCACTGTGAGCTTCGGACAGTCCTTGCTCTGGCAAAGGATCCATTTGGCATAGGTTAGGGAGGCAGCAGCAGGGAATTAGATATCCCCTAATGATGCTGCTGGGGAAGTCAGCTCCTTGGGGGGTTGGGTAGGGTAGGGGATGTGAGGCCTACACTGCTTCTCAGAGGAGGAACCTCTTCAGAGCTGTGGAAAGGGGCAGAGGCAGGGCAGGGCAGGGCAGGGGCAGGGGCAGGGTAGGGGCCAGGGCAAGGGCAGGGGCCATGTCAGGGCAGGGGCAATGTCAGGGGCAGGACAGGGCAGGGCAGGGGCAGGGCAGGGGTAGAGGCTGGGCAGGGGCAAGAGCAATGTCAAGGCAGGAGCAGGGGCAGGAGCAGTGTCAGGGCAGGAGCAGGGGCAGGGGTAAGGCCAGGGGCCAGGGCAGGGGCAAGGTCAGGGGTACAGGCAGAGCAGGGTCAGGGTCAGGTCAGGGTCAGGGCAGGGGCAGGGTAGGGGCATGGTAGGGGCAGGAGCAGGGCAGGGGTGGTGTGGGGCAGAAGTGACCCTGGGGCAATCCCCATGTCTTGGGAACTCTCAGTCCAGCTCATTCAAGGAGACTCTAGAGGTTTTGTTATTAACCTTGAGATGCCCCACAGCTGTCACTGGGAGACATTGTGGCCACATGCTTAGTTATCCCTGGCTGTTATAACAAAAACACGACAGTCAGGGGCCTTAGTGGACAGACATTTATTTCTCACAGGTCTGAAAGGTGGAAGTTCTAGGTCAGGATGGCAGCAGGAGAGGTTCCAGCCTCTTGCTGTGTCCTCACTGGGGGGAGGCCATGGCTACTCTCTGGGCCTCTTTCACAGGGCACCAGCTTCCTCTGAAGGCCCTACCCTCATGGCCTGATCACTGCTCGGAGGCCCACCCCCAGCTGGTGCTCTGGTGACTTTGGGCGGCTTAGCCCTTCTGCCCTTAGGGTGGCTTCTCCTATCTGCCTCCCTGTCCTCTATGCCTCCGCTCTGGCTCCCTGAGGACTTGATGTTGGATCTCAGGCCCACCTGCACAGCCCAGGAGACCCTTTGCTCCATCCCATCTGCAAAGACCCTCTTCCTAATGAGTCCCCATTTGCAGGATTCAGGGTTCAGGATGTGGGTGTATCTTTTGGGGGCCACCGTTCAGCCCGCTGTGGGTTGACAGAGCACACAGAGGAGGGATGGGGCCCCCCGGGATGGTGTACTGAGTCTGGTGTGATTCCAGTCCTCTGCCCCTCGATGTCAGGTGACCATTGAGCCCTCCTCTGGCCTGGAGGAGGAGGGGACTCTCCAGGGTGCTGGTGCCTGGCACACTGCAGAAGCCCAGCAAGCTGAGCCCCTGCTGCCCTGGTTCTGGTCCATGGGGGTAGGGGTCTTATGGTCTGGGGTGTGAGTCAGAGAAAAGACAGCTGAGTTTTGCCTTGGGGGGGCTCTTGCTGTGCAGACCTCAGCCTGGATGGGTGGTCTGCTATGGGAGATGGGGCTGGAGAGACCCTGGAAGGTGGGCAGGGGGCAGGTAAGGGGCCTGGTCTCTTAAGATCGCATGTGTCTGTGGAGTGTATGACCTGTGTGTGTCCCAGAGTGTGCAAACGTATGAATGTGTCTGCGTTTGAGTGCGTGTGTGAGAGTGCACCTGCATGCACCTGTGTGTGAGGAGCAGTGGATAAGGGCTGTGGCCTTGTACATGTCCTGCAAAGCCCCATATTCCTCTGATGTCCTTTCTAGACCAGGGGTGTCCAACTAGTGCCCCAGACTGGCTAGGAATGTGGCCCGACACAAACTTCGCAAACTTGGCTCCTGCTCGTGTTGGTGCAGCCATTGCAGGACGTGGATCTCCGCCCCACCTCACTGACAGAAGATAGCTAACCTGAGCAAAGGAGCCCTCAGGAGCTGAGGAAGATGTCGTCGTGTGCAGCACAGGAAGCACCAGATGCTTCTGTCAGCTTCCGAGTTTTCCAGGAGGTTCTCAGGGAGGTTCCCAGGAAGGTCCCTGCTGGTGCACAGCACAGAGGAACCATGCTGGGGACTGTAGCTTTTCATCTTCAACTATCTCTGACACAGCTTATACAAAATAATTGTTCTATTAACTGAATACCACTCTATAATTGCAAAAAAAAAAAAGTTACAGCTGTTTTCTTGACATTCTGAATGCTTCTGAGTAAATTGTAAACTTACTTAACGCATTCTGAGATTTTGTCACAATGTCAGAAAACATACACACGCTCTCACTGTGCACACCTGTGACTTCAGTTTCACGCAGCGTGCAGCCTGCAGTGTGTTGTCTTCCGAGCGCAACAGTTGAATTGACACCATCAGACGACACATGTGCTCGGGGTGACTTGGCGAGGCAGCAATCATCAGTAACATTCCAACCCACCATTGCACCGTTAGGCGCGCACTGCTATTCAGGAGTCCCGTGAGTGTTCTCACGAGACTATTAAGGGGCTTCCACACCTTGCTGGTGCCTCACACATCATCTGCTGGCTTTACAATCAGCTTCCACCTCTCCCTGCATCAGCAGCCGGGATGGAAGGGCCCATTCTTGCTTTCTATTTTCCTGTCAATTAATTTTCACGATAAAAGTAAATATAGTCCTTTATCTAGTATTATTTTTTTAAAATGCCAGCATGGCTTCTACAACATCTCTAAAGAAAATAGAACCCTAAAAAAGAAAAATTGTGGATAAAGGAGGATTGTTGAATGAAAAGTAGAAAGATGCCTACTTTTTTGTCAAGGCACTCTGCTTAATTTGTAGGGAACTGGTGCAAGTTTTCATGACTCTAATTTGCATTATATGCAAAAAAATGCTTCAAAATTAGGTTCCTATGAAGGATTGTGTCAGAAGGACAAAATTGTAGAAATGAAAAAAAGTCTGTCTTCTTAACAAAATTTTTAAAAATTGCAACTCCACAAAATCTTTCCATAGGCCGACATCCTCAAGAGTTTCTACACTTTCTTCTAGAATTTTTACCATTTCATGTCTTAGATTTAAATCTTTTATCCATCCTGATTCAATTTTTGTAAGTGGTGAAAGGCGAGGGTCCAGTTTCAGTCTTTTACATGTGGTTATCCTGTTCTCCCAGCACCATTTGTTAAATAGGGAATCTTTCCCCCACTGTATGCTTGTTTGGTTTATCAAAGATCAGATGGTGATGAGAGACTGGTTTCATCTCTGGCTTTCTATTCTCTTGGTTCTGTATCTTTATGTTTCTATTTTTGTGCCAATATCATGTTGTTTTGATCACTGTGGACTTATGATATAACCTGAATTCTGGTAGGAGATGCCTCTGGTTTTGTTTTGAAAATCGCCTTGACTATTTGGGTTTTTTTCTGGTTCTATATGAAACAAATAACTATTTTTTCCAGTTCTTCAAAGTATGATGTCAGTTTTTTTTTTTTTTTTGAGACAGAGCCTCAAGCTGTCACCCTGGTTAGAGTGCCATGGCATCACACCTCACAGCAACCTCTAATTTCTGGGCTCAAGCGAGTCTCCTGCCTCCGCCTCCCAAGTAGCTGGGACTACAGGTGCCCACCACAAAGCCCGGCCATTTTTTGGTTGCAGCCATCATTGTTGTTTGGCGGGCCCAGGCTGGATTCGAACCCACCAGCTCAGGTGTACGTGGCTGGCGCCTTAGCCACTTGAGCCACAGGCGCCGAGCCGATGTTGGTATTTTAATGGGGATTCTACTCAGTGACAATTGCAACAACAACAAAAATAAACAAATGGTACTTAAACTGAAAAGCTTCTGCACAGCTGAGGATACAACAATTAAAGCAAACAGACAAACTTCAGAATGGGAAAAGATAGACCAAGTGTGGTGGCTCACACCTGT